>JBBPBX010086832.1:4061-14822 GCA_038048925.1 Garcialebias charrua
CACCACCATTCTAATTTGTTGCGTGCGTTCCGGCAGCTGTTTGCTCATAACTCTCAGGCTTACTAATAATAAAGTTATGAACTAATATGACCGCCTTGTTGTTTTGGGAGCCATGCTTGAACCGTGCCGCTCCTCTGTGGCAGAGACAATAAATAAATAACTGCGACACCTTCCCTGCTGTTTATATGACGATGTCATTCAGCACGCATGCGACAAAGAGTAAACGCAAAGCGAGAGCGACACCTGCCCCCTCTTTCACGGTGACAAAATGTTTTAGTTTTATCGATGAGTTTATCACAGTACAATTTACAGAAGTAATGTTTAATAAATGTTAGGACTATTCTTTGCTAGCAAAAATATATTCACCTCAGTCAAGCTGCTGTTTTATGACGTTCTGGATGCTTGTCACCACAGCAAAGAGTAAACTCAAAGCGAGTGCGACACCCGTCTCCTTTTTCCTATTTTGCGTTAACAAAACGTTTTGTTTTATCGATCAGCGTGCTCATTGATCCAGACGTCCTCATTTTAACTAAAAATAAATAAATAAATATATCAGCACAAATCGTTTTATTCTTTTTTGTTTTATAGGTCAGTGTTTTATACAACACTCCTGAGTTAAAATATTGCTGATCAATTTAAATGTATTATTTACTGATTATATTTACAGGGTAATTTTATTTTTCAGTATCAAATGGTCAAACATGTTTACAGTTTAAATAAGGATTTAAGGTTGTTGTTTTAGGCAAATTGATGCACTTTCGTTTGTTTCTGTTACAGACTAAAAACAATGTTAATAAAGTTATTCTTTGTTGCGAGTTGATCTATTAGTTTTTGTTTTCTTTAATGTTAATAAGGGCACAAAGTTATGCAGAGGTGTACTTATAACAATTTTATAGACAAATGATTCCAGTTACAGTCATGGTGGAGAGTTGGGGGTCACAAAATGTTTTATTCTTTCTAGGGGAGGGCGTAACAGAAAATAATTGAGAAGCACTGGTCTAACATAATATGTAAAAAGCATTAAACTGATTGTGGGGGCAAACTTATCATTTTTTTATTCAAGCGCTAGCAGCAGAATGCTTCAGTGGCTGCAAAAGTGGTAAACTGGATCAGATTATGAAAGATCCTCTGCTCCCTCAGGCTCCTCGATTCTACAACCGCAAAATTTCTGAGCAAATTTTGATGAGAAGTGTTTATTCAACTGCACCAGTGAAGCACTAAAACATTGATATAAACATACACTACATCACTATTCAAACACACGCAGAGACCACAGGGTGAACACTTGAATCCACAAGGAGTGGAAGAGTGTGGTTATAAAATAAAAAATAAAATAAGAAAAAGTGGCACTTTATGGAGGGACCGGTTTTCATCCTTTGATGATCTTTCACCTAAGCTTTTACTAACTCTTACCAGAAAGCTACTGGGAAATGTGTCATTTCAGTTTAAGAGGCAGCAGAAGAAGCCCAACATGTAAAAATCTAACTCGGCTTAAACATCGTTTTACTTGCTTAAACAACTCATTTCAAGTTTCAGAGGAGTGAGTATCACGCTGATCTAGTAGCAACAGTGCTTCGTTAGGGGTCCAAGGCAGTGAAGGCAAGGGAACGCAGCTGCAGAGCAACAGCATTTCCATACATCCAGCGGAGCATGGAACCCAGTGAAAATGTTCCGTTTTCTATTATTTTTCTGCTGTAAATAAAGTCTTGCTTCAGCCCAAACCGCAAGAAGTACAAAGATGATACTATTGTAAATATGTTGTAAATGAGTCATTGTGGCTCAATGAAACTAACCTGTATAAATAAAGGTTGAATGAATGAATGTGGTAGTAACTATGGCCTGCGAATAAGACTGAGAAAAATACTCAGAATGTTCACCTGTAGGGGGCGCCATAATTGAAAACTTTGCATTGGGTTGTCAAATCTCTAAAACCCAAGTCACAAAGTTTTATGGCTTTTATTTCTACAATCTCTGCATGCTACTGAGTCACATTGTGTATAGGCCATGTGCTTTTTAGTCTTTTTTTTTTCTCCCTGTATACATAGTTCCCATGTGACGTCACATCTGTGGGTTGTCCTTTTTGACCCTCCCCCAGGTAGGCTAAGCAGCAGTTGGAGCGCATTCTGATAGATGTCCATTTTTCACGTTGTTTTTTTTGTTAATTTCTAATTAATTGCAATGGTTACTTCGTGTTGTGTCAGTGGGTGTTCCAGTCGGGTAGACGTTTGGGCAACGCGCAGGTTTCCCTTAATCAAAAAAAAAGTAAACGTGAAGGATTTATTTCATCGGAGAAACACAACCGCCCATCTCTGCTTGGATCTGCTCTGGAAGACGTCGTGCTTTTGGCCGGTAAACAAAATATTCTACATAAATCATTTTGTGAAACTATGTCAGAACAATGTTAGAGTACAACTGTCTGTGTGTTAGAGCTGGTTTTTTTTTTTCATTATTTAGCAAACCGTCTTGCATGCTGTTAGCTTAGCATCTCGCTAACGCGACAATGGCCTCCTCTGCTCCTCACGGTCCACCAGACCGTCCCAGTTGGAGAAGGACGACGGGAGCCAAGTCGTGCGGGCGACGCGTCGGTCCCATGGGACGTGGACGTGCCTCCGCGGCCGCCTCAGCGGATGCACGCCGTCCGACCTGAGCTCCCGCGAGCCACGCTCCAGATGCTAACAACATGCTAACTTCCAACACGGTAAGACTCAAAAGTGCTGGTTCTGGTCCGTGTTCAGCTTGGACTGTTTGTTGGCTGTGTGTTATTTTAGTTAAACCTTTTTTTAGCTGGTTAGATCTGATTGAGACAGTTTACACATCTTTTTTGGATTTAAAGCTGTGAAGCCGGTGTGCTGTGAAGCCGGTGTGGCTCGCTCCTTGTATTAATTAAATAATTAATGATATCGGAGTAACTACTTTGTGACAAGTTGTCTGATTCGTCTGCCATGATTTCTTTCTCAAACTCATTTAACTCGACCACTGCCAGTTTGCTCTTGTTCCTTGGTGAAGCTGTGGTAGCTCGTGTTATTGTCCGTATAATTTGCTCTGCTAGTTCGCCATCTTGCCTTCTTCTGCCTTTAGATGTGGTGCGAAAACCGGTTTGCGCAATACTGGGGGCGTGTCTGGGAACTATGTATTGCAAAATTTGAAATACCCACTTTTGACTGTTAAGTTGGATCTCTATTAAACTCCCCATCTAAAATCTAGTTACCATATGGATGACAAGTTTCCAAGAGGAAAAAAAAACAGTAAGATGTGACTAGGCAAAAGATTTGGCAAGCTACCGGTAGTTAAAACAAATATAGGAGATGCATGCAAAAAAGTTCCCCCCAAAACTCTTGGGGGAACTAAACATGTAAAAACTTTATATTTTAAACACAACAATGATGATTTCTATCAAACTTTGAACACTTGGTTAAGACAACAGCCCGAGTTGTTCTTTGTATTATGGTAAGGATTGGCAAAGGTGGGTGTGGCTTAGGAATGAAACACTGCAAATATTTCCAATATCACGTTTGACCTAATGAGCTAAAACCTGATTGACATTTCTTTGATTTGATCATTTATTATTATTATTATTATTACTCTTATTTCTCCTTTTCATATTACAAGCCTGTACCTACACAAGACTTAAGGAGTGATGTGGATGAGACTGGCCAGGGTCTACATGTGTCAAGTGGCTTCGATTAATATTGAACCTCTTCATAATATTCTAATCTGAGACAATGAATTTTGTTTATTTATCAACCATAATCATCAAAATTACCAAAAAAGGCTTGAAATATTTCACTCCATGTGTAATGAATCTATAAAAATTTGAGTTTCACTTTCTGAAATGATTCACTAAAGAAATGTAACCTTTTCACAAAATTACTAACGACCTTCTTCTTGCTGCTGACTCTGGTCTTCTGTCCATCCTCATTCTTCTTGATCCAAGTTCTGCCTTCGACACCATCTGTCATTCTATCCTCCTCAACAGACTAACCTCCATTGGCATCTCAGGTACCCCGTTAGACTGGTTCAACTCCTATCTCTCTGACCGCACTCAATTCATTCAGCTTAAATCCTTCCGTTCCCAGTCTTCCCCTGTCTCCACGGGTGTCCCCCAAGGCTCTGTCCTCGGACCCCTCCTCTTCATCATTTACCTCCTTCCTCTAGGTCACATCTTCCGCAAATACGGCGTCCATTTCCACTGCTATGCTGATGACACGCAGCTCTACTTGTCATCAAAACCCAACTCCACCCACCCACCCTCCATCCTCACAGACTGTCTCAATGAGCTCAATCACTGGTTTTCTAACAATTTTCTACAACTAAACAGTAACAAAACAGAAATCATTCTTGTCGGTACCAAAAACTATTTCAAAATCAGAACATCTTCTCGTCCCCCTGAACAACTCTCTGCTATCCCCCTCCCCTCAGGTCAAGAGTCTCAGTGTCATCCTCGACACCACTCTCTCCTTCACTTCACACATCAACAATATTACTCGGTCTGCCTATTTCCACCTCTGTAATATTAACCGTCTCCATCCTTCTCTCTCACCCCGCTCCACAGCCATCCTGGTGGTTTTTTGTCAATGTACATACAGTGTTGTGTCTTCTGTCAGAGACCCCAAGGGAACCCCCTACTGTTAAGGTGTGATATGCTGGTGTAGATTCTCAGTCGTCCAGGACATGATAAAATCAAAAAAGGCGTTCAATACAGAACAACTGGACTTTATTTGTAACAAACAAGACGTTTCGCTCATCATCCGATAAGCTTTCTCAATTGGAGACTATGAGAGGGAGAGAGAAGTTATAAGCAAAGCTGGGCCACTGGTGCACACCAAACTAGTTAAATTGGAAGCTAACACACACACATACTTGGGATAACACGTGGCTGTGACCCATTCAAAGTTCTGTGTGTGAAAGCAGAGCTTACAGAAACTAACTAGTTTCTGTAAGCTCTAGTTTCTTGCTCCTCCTTACCTCTTTGACCTCCTACAAATCTCCATCCCATCACGCTCTCTCTGATCCTCCTCTTCGCTACACCTCCATGTACCCTCTGCCCGCCTCTCCACCATGGGGAGCAGGGCCTTCACCTGCTCTGCCCCTCACCTCTGGAACACTCTACCGCCAGACCTTCGAAACACCACCTCCCTTTCTCTGTTCAAGACAGCCCTGAAAACACATCTCTTTAGACTAGCTTATCGTTAATTTGACTAAATGTGCAGTATTTTAAATTATTTTGTATTTTATATTCTTTATGTATTTTATATTTCAATTTGTTACTGCTGATGTTTGAACTGTGTTTGTTTGTTAAGCGTCCTTGGGTGTCCTGAAAGGCGCTTTTAAATAAAATGATTATTATTATTATTATATTCTAATTGTTTTAGATGCACCTGTAGTTGTTGAATATTCAGGGTGTATTTTTAGTTAGAAAAAAAACGTCTATTCTGTTTTCAAGTTTCATTCAGAAACTGTTGCCAACGCTGATCGGCAGAAGGGAAAAACAACAATTGCAAAAAAAAAAAAAACTTTGACCTGAAAATGTAAGAAAATAATTTTAATACCTCAATCAACTTGTTGGCATGCTCACGGAACACCTGTGCGTATTCCTTCACTTCTTTCTCGTTGCCATTCTTGGCAGCTTCGATCAGAACCAGGAGAGGAACGTTGGTTTCCAGGAAAGAGTCAGAGACATGATCCATGACAGCTTTACGCAGCTGAAAGAAGGAATTAAAACATGAAAATAACACTTTTAATGTGACAAATCCTTTGAATTTAGTGGAATTTCTAGCCTTGTCTACAAAGTACAACTAGGAAGAAAAAAAAGTATTAAAAAGATTTCTAGTCATTTAAATCACAAATGACATATTTTGTTTGCTTCAATGGCTAATTTCTGGAATTAAAAGTTCAGAGAACAATAAGGTCAAAGACAAAGTGGCAAAAAGTTGAAGCTAAGAAAACACAAACCTGTCTGCGAAGATCTCTGGTCTTCTTTGTCATCCTGTCAATGGCTGTGTTCAGAGCATCACTCCGGTCTTTCCTTCCAGCCTGAAACGTTAAAAGAAAACATTAAATGTTACAGTGCAGCTATTGAAGGGTTTTGCTTGTGTTCAAAATGATCAGGCACATAATCCAGGAGACTTCACCTTATTATAAAATATTTAATTGAGCAGAAATCAAAGTTTGCAGATTCACATACCGGTAATCAGAATGCATTCTGATGGAACAATGTCATAGCAAACCTTTTCTGAAGCTGCCTGAAGTTTTGTTCAAGGAAACTGAGTTTCCGTTAGATTTATATAGTTTTGTCAAGCCCCACCCCCTCCGGAGTGGATCGGCTTGTGATTGGTTATCTAAACCTCTTGCTGTTGATTGACACCGTGGGGGTCAGCCAATCATGGGCAGCGCCTGTCCCGGTGGTAACATGAAGACTGTCACCAACCTTTTCGAAACCGAGAGCTACTTTGTGGGTACGGAGTCATACAAAGGGCACCAGTTTGATAAACTCTTTGGAAATAATAAAGCGTAAATTGAAAAAAATGTATAATAAACATTTTTAAGATAGACATTTTAAAATATATATACTGTAAATACAAAAAAGAACAACTGAATAAAATGAAATTTTAAATGCAGCTAAATAGTGAGTTGTGCTATTTTTAGAACAGGTCCGGGGGCACCTCAAATGGTCCTTGGGGGCACCCGGGTGCCCGCGGGCACCACGTTGGTGACCCCTGAAGACACCCATTCCTGTGATAAGGCTGAATATTTGAATGTTGTTTTACCCAGAGGAGCACACAATATCAACTGTTCACTTTGACTCGAACGGTCATTAAAATGTGTTAACACACTCCCATTTGTGTCTAATCAGTGTGAGAACTATGAAAGACTAACTAGTCAATTTATATTACCGTATTCTCCGGCGTATAAGTTGCACCTTTTTGCCTACATTTCTAAGCCCTGCGACTTATAGGCCGGTGCGACTTATACGTCGATTTTTCCAATATTTTGGTCATAATTTGACTTTGGTCAAAAACTCCAAAAATGGTGCAGTACCAGTTTCGGCCGCTATGGGCGCTAAGAAACCCTTTACAGTACCTACACTGTTGACATCTGCCTGGTCCAAAAATGGTGCAGTGACACAGAAGATGAAGACTTCAATGGTTTTGAATAAATAAATAAAAACCATAAAATAAATACAGTATCTGTTTCTGTCATCATTTTAAACTGAGACACGTTTTTTACTGTAATGTCAGCTAATAAAAATATATTTTTATGTGTTTATCTTTAAAGATAAATGATGAAAGACACAAAATATACAAAAATTATGTTCATTTATTAATGAAAAGTTCAACTAAGACACATCAAACAAAATACTGTAGTTTTTATGTGATAATCTTGTCAAAAGTCCTTCCAAACAATTTGGCAGCCAGTCCAAAATAATGTTAATTTATTAATGAAAAGTTCAACTAAGACACATCAAACAAAATACTGTAGTTTTTATGTGATAATCTTGTCAAAAGTCCTTCCAAACAATTTGGCAGCCAGTCCAAAATAATGTTCATTTATTAATGAAAAGTTCAACTAAGACACATCAAACAAAATACTGTAGTTTTTATGTGATAATCTTGTCAAAAGTCCTTCCAAACAATTTGGCAGCCAGTCCAAAATAATGTTCATTTATTAATGAAAAGTTCAACTAAGACACATCAAACAAAATACTGTAGTTTTTATGTGATAATCTTGTCAAAAGTCCTTCCAAACAATTTGGCAGCCAGTCCATTTTGGGCAAAACACCAGTTCACGTGAGGTGCGACCTATAGGCCGGTGCGACTTATACGTTGATTTTTCCATTTAATTGGGCATAATTAGGTTGGTGCGACTTATACTCCGGTGCGACTTATACGCCGACGAATACGGTAAGTATAAAGTATCAGTATATCAAAGTCAAAAGTCAAAGTCATCTTTATTGTCAGAACTGCAATATGTACAGGACATACACAGGACCGAAATTGCGTTTCTCTCAGTCCCTCGGTGCAACAGTAACCATCTAAACACTAAACACTAAAACATTTAATAAACATAAGCATAAAATAGTAAAAAAGTGTAACACTGTCCTGAGTTTTTTCATAATAGTATAAAAGTATGAAAATTTACACCAACACTGAAACACCAAACACCCCTAAAACACCAAACACCCAATGAACATAAGCATAAAATGAAATAATAAAAGTGTAATACTGTCCTGAGTTTTTGCATAGTAGTATAAAAAGTATAAAAAGTATATCTATAAAATAAACTGAAGTTTCTAGCGTTGACATTTGCAAAGAGTGGCACAGCAGCATATAAGTTAATGTACACAGTATATGTATGAGGTAGTTGATGTTGGTATAGAGGCAAAGTGGCATATGCAGTGAGGCACATAAGGCACATTTGGCATCCTTAGATAAGGCTAGTCAGAGAATGCTGTATATGTATCTGCAGTAGTGTAGATAAAAGTAGTGTAAATGTAAACAGTAGTAATAAATGTAAAGCAGTAGTAATAAATGTAAACAGTATTAATAAATGTAAACAGTGAATGTAAACAGCAGTATGACTATAGGCAGTAATGTAATACAAACATTAGTGCAAATATGAGAAGTAGTGCAAACTGAATGAGTACATGACCGAGAGTTTAGTGAATAAACCGTTTGATGACACAGAGTCCAGTGTTAAAATCTTTGTGTTGAGTGGTAATGTGTGAGAAAGTTTTTTGTGTTAAGGCAGTTCAAATGGGAGGGGAGGCAGAGCAGGCAGAGTGTTTAGCATTCTGACTGCCTGATGAACAGAGCTGTCTCTCAGTCTGCTGGTACGAGCCTGGAGACTCCTCAGTCTCCTCCCTGATGGCAGCAGTCTAAAGCGGCTGTGTAGTGGGTGTGTGGGATCACCTGCCATGCAGTGGGCTTTCCGAGTGAGGCGTTTGCTGTGTAAGTCCTGCAGTGAGGGCAAGGAGGTGCCGACGATCTTCTCAGCTGCTTTCACGATGCGCTGGAGGCTCTTGCGGCAGGATGCAGTGCATGCACCAAACCACACAGTGATGCAGCTGGTCAGGACACTTTCTATGGCACCCCTGTAGAAGGTGCACATGATGGAGGTTGAAGCTCCAGCCCTTTTCAGCTTGCGGAGAAAGTAGAGGCGCTGGTGAGCCTTCTTGGCCAGTGCTGCAGTGTTCCTGCTCCAGGACAGGTCCTTTGAGACGTGCACTCCCAGGAACTTGGTGCTGTCCACTCTCTCCACTGCGGTGCTGTTGATGGTCAGAGGGGCATGTTGTGCATCCCTCTTCCTGAAGTCCACGACAATCTCCTTTGTCTTCTCCACGTTGAGAGTGAGATTGTTGTGTCCGCACCACAAGGCCAAGCGGCTCACCTCGTTCCTGTAGTCCGTCTCATCGTTGTTGCTGATGAGACCTACCACTGTTGTGTCGTCCGCAAACTTGATGAAGTGGTTGGAGCTGTACGATGGTGTGCAGTCGTGTGTTAGCAGGGTGAATAGAAGGGGGCTCAGCACACATCCTTGTGGGGCCCCTGTGTTCAATGTGATGGTGCTAGATGTGTTACTCCCGATCCGTACTGTCTGTGGTCTCCCGGTCAGGAAGTCTAGCAGCCAGTTACACATTGAGGTGTTCAGCCCCAGACTGTCCAGTTTATGGATGAGCTGTTGGGGGGGTGTTGTGAATGTGTTGTGATTTGACTTTATTTATGTTAATCAAGTGTGTGAGCTGTTTAACCAGCTGCAACATGTGGTCAGCTCTGCTCAGAGAGCAGACAGTATCTTACCTGGGTCATGGTGCACTCAAACTGTTTGATTAGCTTGTAATTATATAAAGTGTGAACTTGTAAGCTTAAGATTAAGTGCATGCGAGATTATATGTAAAACATAAAGTAATAAGTGAACACTCTAAAGTGAATACAGGCCTGTAAATAGAATAAATGAAGACACGCACACACATTGTATAAAATGCATTATCAGTGACATTTCAAAGCTTGCAAAAAGATATATAAATGTATAAAAAGCTTGTCCAAAGCTGTAAAATCCAACACTATATTCATGCTTTCCATTTGTAAAAAGGTTAAAAACATATACATCTCAACAAATGATAAAAATTGAACAAGACTAAATCAACAAAACAACCAATCTCCCCGTGACAAACCGCAACCGATATCCTCTAAACCTGGGGTTTTCAAACGTTTTGGGTTCAGGGACCCCTTACAGGGGAGAAAACGTTTCAGGGACCCCCTCATATTTATTAAATAATTTTCTTTAGTTTGTCTCTTTAATGCAATGGAAATATTTGTGGAACAAATACTTAAGACCTGTTCTTTAATAGTGTCAATACAATTTTATACTTTTAAACATGGGGTATTTTTCATTAAAGACACTTATTAACAAAATGTTTAATTTCAACTTCTAAAAATTAAAGTTGAGAAAATTAACAGTATCAAAAACAACTTTAAAACTTTACCTATTCACGTAACGGACATAATAAATGTATTGATACTTCTTCAAATTATTACAGAAAACTATTTAGATAAAACTAAACAGAGTCATAACAGCAGTGGTCAGACCAAGTAAACAAGACTTCATTTGTAAACCGATCAATTCCAGAACTCAAATAGTGGGCGGGCCGGTGGGGTCTGGGGGTCCTCCCCAAGAACATTTTGACTCAAGTACCGGTAGATGTGATTTACAGCGTTGTGGTCGTGTATTTTAATGGGTTGTTAAATATCTATGTGCTTGTAG
>JBBPBX010086835.1:0-12133 GCA_038048925.1 Garcialebias charrua
TTTCTCCAGCTACATTGGTGGACAGAAAATCATTGTGGAAACACAACACCAGCCGGTGACATTTCTTAACAGTGAACGCATCAGAGATGGTGTGGTGACAAACTCACGTGTTGCAACGTGGCTCATGGCGCTTCAAAGTTTTAACCTAGACATACGTTATGGTCAAAACAAGAAGTCACATCTGGGGACGGACTTGGCAATCTGCCAGAAGTGTACACAAGATGTACCAGCCACCCAGCCGCCGGTTGAGGTGAAACCCCCAGTAACTGAAGACCCGAATCACCACTTCTTTGATGACAATATCTGCAAAGATATGACAACATTGTACGTGGATGGATCTTCATTCCTCCGCGACAAGATCTGCAGAGCAGGTGTTGGAGGGGTCCTCCTCCAAAACCGAGAGCAGATAACTTTCAGCTACAAATTAGGATCTCAGACTTCTCAGTACGCTGAGATTGCAGGAATCCTAATAGCTCTCCAGATGGTAGTAGAACGCTCTATCAAGACGCTAGTCATCTGCACTGACTCTAACTATGCTCGTTTGAGTTTCGCTTGTCACCTCGCTGTGTGGAAACTGAACGGTTTCCTAACAAGCGACAGAAAAGTGGTCAAACACAAAGAGCTTTTCATAGCGTGTGATCACTTGGTGACATCACACGACTTACAGATCTACTGGAAGAAAGTTCCAGGGCATTCTAGAGTCCCAGGCGATGACAAGCACTACAATGACATTGCAGATTCCTTAGCCAAAGAAGGAGCCGACGAAGGTCCTCTATGGTCCTTCGACCCCTCCTGGTTAATCGAGACTCTGCCAACACATCCTTCAGTCAGAGTTATGGCAGTCACACGTGCACAGGCCGCAACCAGACCTGCTGACAACGCAGTCTCTGTACGACCCGCACTGACTGACCCAGACATCATCCAACTACAAAAGTCGGATCCCGCTATCAACTCCATGATACTGTACCTGACTGATCCGAACAAAAATAGTCCGTCTAAAGACGACCTGGATTCCGATCCAGACCTTAAGGTCCTCTATCAGCTGCGCAAACAGCTAAAACTAATCAAGGGCATCTTAACTTTTGCTCATGGACCAACGTCCTCACCTGTGTTCGTGGTTCCCCATGACCAAAGGGGGGTGATGTTAGTTCATGCCCATGATCTCCCGTCCGCAGGACACAAAGGAGATAAAGCCACGCTGACGGCATTAAAACAAATTGCCTATTGGCCTGGAATGAAAAAGGATGTCAAGGACTACATTGAAGGGTGCGTGGTCTGTGGCCAGTTTCAGCCAACCAGACCACTTCACAGAGCACCACTGCAAAGCAGAGGCATTGCATTCCCATGGTCTGACCTCCAGATCGACTGGGTTGGACCACTCACTAAGAGCTCTAGAGGAAATAAATATTTTCTCACGGTAACCTGTGCATTCACCAAATGGGTAGAATGCCTACCAGCTCCTAACGACACAGCACAAACCACTGCTATGTTGTTAATGAATCATATATTCTCAAGGTTTGGACTTCCCCTTCGGGTGAACTCAGACCAAGGTACACACTTCACAGGTGAAGTGATGAAAGAACTGTGGAAGACGCTAGGCGTCAAGGCCAACTTTCATGTCGGCTACCACCCACAGGCTTCAGGCCAAGTAGAAAGAGCAAACAGAACTGTGGTGAGTATTTTGAAGAAATACGTGGCTGCAAACCACAAGGACTGGGACGTGAAACTCCCTCTGGTCCTCATGGCCATAAGAGCCACTCCACACACATCAACTGGCATCTCTCCCTTCGAGATGATGACCGGTCGACAAATGACTCTCCCTCTACACCTGTTGTACCAACCAGGCGACGCCGCCATGGCGACAGCCTACACCACACAACAATACATGAAAGATTTGAATGTACACCTCAGAAACACTTTTGCTTTCGCCCAGAAAAACCTGGAAAAATCCGCTGAAGGACGTAAGGCGTACTACGACCAGAAGGCCTCTCACAATGAACTCCAAGTGGGAGACAGAGTCTGGTACTATACGTTCGCCCCAGCAACCGGGAAAGGAGAGTCCGAGACCGGAACTCTCGCCCGCAAACTAATGCCCAGGTGGACTGGACCTCATCTGATAACAGACAAAGTGTCCTCAGTCGTCTACGAAATCAAAATCAGCAAAGGCCGCAAAGAGCCAATTGCTAAATGGGTACATCGAAATCAGATCAAACCTTACAAGGCGTTCAATGACTCCACAAAAGACAAAGATCTCACAAACACCGACTTCATGGGATAATAAGGTCGTCCAAACACAAGTTAGTAAATAAACTAATCAGGTTTAAACTACCGTACTTTCCCACCCTATAAGTCGCATTGTCCAATTTGAACTTAGAAACGCTAAGCCTAAAACCCACAACAAAAAACTAACCTTAACAACCGTTTAAATCCACGAGATTTAATTTGACCTCGGTCATAAAGTTGAGACCTGTTTTTCTTGTGTGTTGCACTTTGGAATCTGACGACAAGAGTGTGTCGAAGCAGTGAAACGTTGTTTCCTTGTTGTTTAGTCATTACTGTTGTCATTAGTTGAGATATTGTTTTGGTTCTGAACACTCCCAGCCAAAAAGGTTTTGTATTAACATTGGTTAATGAATGATATGGATTTAACTATGCCAACATGCAGTTCGTTTTGTTAAATCTCAATCGTCGAAGAGTCAATGTAGTTTAAAGCTACTCAAGGTACAATAAACTACACTGGTCTCACAATTTCTAAATTGAACCGATTCGATCGTTTCTATTCTAGATTGTCTATTCATTTTGATGAGTCTCGCCATAGACTTCAAAATTTATTAGGAATACCAAATCCTACGTCGTTCGTCTAAAAGACAACAGACATTTAGATCAAACTATATTTCATTTTTATTTTAGTTTAACCTAAACTAAGTAATGAATGGAGGAATAGTTTGGAATTAGAGGCCTTCGTTACAGAAGCCCTCCAAAATTTTATAGGTACAAATCCCTATATCTAAATTTACAGAATTGATCCACCCCTTAATTGGTAATTGTAGCTGATCTAAACCATGATAGCTTACATACCAGGTGCATATAGGTAAGGCTTAATGTAAAATCCCAATCATAAGCCCACCTTAAAAAACCACATAATTGCATGACACATAGAACCAGAGTGGCACTGACTGGAAACCAACCAGCCAACAACCTTCGATGTGGGGACCTGCAGCTCCAACGCTTGGTCTTCAACCTTCATCCAAGGGTCGCCTCCTCTGCGTCAATCGAGGGATCCCCTCTACATGCTGATTATGAAAACAATTGTTGCTGATCAATCAACAAAACTAATCGTTGTGGAATTACTGCTGTGGAATTACCGCTGTGGATTATAAGACTTTGCTTCCCAAAGGATCACAGACTTTGTTTGCCAAGAGTTAACAGACTCAGTTTTCCAAGGGATTAAAAGCTTTTCGCAATGGGATTACCTCCGAACAGTATGGAATTTCAAAAAACTTTATGGGATTATAATTTTTGATTTTTTCTTTTCCACTTGCTGGATTACTTCAAGATCAAAGACAGTTCAAGGTTTCCTTTCGTGTTGGACCCCATCCCCAAGGACTGGCGATGGCTTCCAAAAGGGGGGAGATGTAGTGGACCTACCCAGGGTCAAATTAAGGTTTTTGAACTGTCCAGTGATGACCTTTACTGACCTCTCAGTAAAGCAAGACATTTACTACAAAATTATTCATTTAGCTATAATCTGATAACATAGTCACCAATAAGAGACTATTTCTATCTTTGATTTTAGGCTGATGTGATCAAAAGAATAACTTTTGTCATTTTCATGATGTGTGCTTTTAAGCTGTGTTATTCTGTGAGAGTTAAACTGTGTTTCACTGCTGTGTCAAAGGTGCAATCTCGGGTCACAGAGACTTCTTTTAATTTTGTTAATTCAAATGTTATCAAATGAATAATTTTATTTGTAAGAGCATCAGTACATTTTAATGTCAGATAAATCAAATACTCTGCTTAATTCAAAATGTTGTACATGGAGGATTTCTCCTCTCCTCTCGAACTTGCATGTGAAGATAAAAGGAACACTTTATCTCATTCATTTTAGCTTGAGCTCAGGACAATCTAGACACCCAAAGACTTTTGTTTTTGTCCTATTTAATAATCAAGCTATTATCATTAATAGGTCCCATATGTTATGCTCTGATGACGTTTGTTTATTCATACAACAGTGTTGGTAATGAGTTAAGAAAGTTCTAAATCTGCTGTATCATGAAGACTGGCGTCTTAAACTAACTTTCTTATCCTTTCTGACATTTTTAATCTAACTTATGCCTCCTCTCAGTGGCTCCTGGCTTAACAGACTGAATCAGAAAGAGCTACGTCTTTCTAGGTCAAGTTAGCCTTAAAAGAGCTCTGACTTCCTGTTTTCCTGAAGTCTGCTGGAGTAAGCCTCAAACTATGGTCTTCTCCAAAGAACTGATGATCGTCTAGTCACACGCTAAGGACACGTCATTCAGTTAAAAGATTTATAACATGCCTGTTATAAATCTATTTCAAGCCGTGAAAAGCTCTCTTTTATTGACATTCCTTTAAGGAACGTCTTATCTTGGAAACACCACCAGGAGCTGCCGTTACTTTCGGTTCGAGTCAAGGCGCACGTCTGGAGACGCTGAGAATGGTAAACGAACTGACCAAACTGGACCGAGGGAGACTGACCATCTTCACGAGGTAACAAGTCGTCAAATGCTTTGCCAAGGGTACCAACGTGTAGCTTTAATCGGCCGGAGAACTGCCATGTTTCTGGTTAAAACACATCAAGATAACTCCCTGACTCTTAACTTTTCTTCCTCCATAAATTTCTCCTCCTAAATCTTTCCCTCTCTATCTAAGCTGGAAACTATTTTAAGTTAAAGAGCCCACAGACTAAATATGCTTAACATCTAATATTTATGTCTGTTGTGTTAAATTTAAGTGTGCTGACGTATTTGAATTGAAAGAAAGTGAAATCATGTCAATCAAGTGTAATGGTGTTAATTTAGTTGATTTATTTTAAATAAATGGTAGTGTCGCCTGGCATACCAAACTAAGTTAATGTCCATTGTCACTTAATGGCTCTGTTTATTTATCCATCATAAAGACCACAGAAATATTGGGTAAACTGAAAAAGAACAGAATCCGTGAACATTTACTATTCAATCTGAATAAGTAGATTAATTAAGGATAAAGAGGTCAGTATTAATATTGACCTCCTCTTAATTCTTACAGCTCTACCGCCAGACCTTCGAAACACCACCTCCCTTTCTCTGTTCAAGACAGCCTTGAAAACACATCTCTTTAGACTAGCTTATCATTAACTTTACTAAATGTATTTTTATTATTTTGTATTTTATAATCTTTATGTATTTTATATTTCAATTTGTCACTGATAATGTTTGAACTGTATTGGTTTGTTAAGTGTCCTTGGGTGTCCTGAAAGGCGCTTTAAAAAATGATGATTATTATTATTATTATTATTATTATTATAACGTTCCTAAACATGAGACCGCAGCGAGAAGCTAGACTGCTAAATGCTGCGCGTGCTGCAAGATAATAGCACCGTGCTGAAACACACCTAGGACTTTTTTGTTCCGCGGCGCATTTATTTTCCCGTTAATAATAATAATAATAATAATAATGTCTTTGTCTGTCATCTGTGTATGTTTCCCATACACAGACGAAATTCGTCTCTGCATTTAACCCAACCACCACCAGGTGGTGCAGTGAGCAGCCAGAAAGCGCCCGGGGAGCTGGAGAATTAGGTGTGCACTCATAGACACCCCAAGGTGTGTAGTTGCCGGGGCGCGAACCCGCGTCCTTCGGGTCCCAAGTCGAAAGCCCTGCCACTACACCATCTTGGCTCCTTAATAACGTTTAATGAGCGAAAAAATAACCGAAACGGTACGCAGGTGGACTGAACCGAACGTGCCTTACTGAAACAGTTCGGTAGACCCACGTGTACGTCACATCCCTACAATTAACAATGTAATCTGCTGTTGCTGCTTCTCTTTCCTGATATGCAGTTGGCCAGTTGTTAGTTCAGGTATTATTCTACATTCATCTGTGCAGAACATTCATTGTTTTGTAAGCTTCTATTTAAGTTTGGCAGTACTTTCAGTTGTTACTGTTTCCTCTCCTGTGTTGTTTTGTTGCGGTCAACCTGGGATGGCATACATTTAAAAAGTAACTTAGTCAAGTTACTGATTACTTGATTTGGAAAGTAACTAAGTTAGATTACAAGTTAGTTTATTAGTTACTTTCAGCAGCTGCTGACAACCTTCCTCCACCTCAACATAAAAATTACATTGAACTTTGCCAATATTTACTTTATTGAAAGTGCATTTTAATGGGAACATCAACAATGTAACTCCTACATATAAAGTTGAATTTAAAAACTATTTCAGAGAAAAAATACATGTAAAAAAAGGTTTTTCTTGACTTCATTAAACATAAATACTTTTATAAAAAATAAAGTAGTATTTCTTGACTTCAGTATCATAAAGAAATACTTGCTTTATACAGTATAAGAATAATGTATTTCTTGAGAAGACAACTTCATACATGTTTTGTAGTGATACAAGCCTTCATCTCTGACTTGGATTTACACTTCTTCACATCTCTCTGAACTATATTGAAGCACCTCTCACTCATTCTTTCAGAGAGACACTTTACCACTGTTTTATTTTAATAATTTCAATCAAGACACATATTATTTCAACGGTAATATCTGAGCCAAAAATGGGTCTAAAAACATGGGGAAAAATCCATAAACATGTCGCACCTCCCTATAAGTCGCAGGGCATGCAAATTAGGCAAAAAGGTTCAACTTATACGCCAGAAAATACGGTAACTATGGCAGCTGGAGTCCCTAAAGCCACGTTTTGGACTATGGAACTGCCAGTAACCAGGGTCTGCTTCTCAGCGGGTGTCACTGAGTAAGGAAAATCGATTAGAAACGTGAATGGGTCGGTGGTGAACCGGGGACTTATGCCCCTTTTCCACCGCTCGGCTCGGGTTGGATCGGCTCAGATCGGCTCAGTTCGGGTCGGGTCACATCTATATTCTGTTTCCACAGCTTTTTTGTACCCCTTCTGTGGGCGGGGTCCAGAATCCTACTCGTCTTACCACATGGTGGCAGTAGTGTTCCCTCAAGCTATTTACTAGTAGCCACCACTAGAAGAAGAACACAATAAAGGCTTTGACAGAATGTTGTGAAAGAGATGTCATGCTATAATGAGTACCTCATGAGCTGTAATCTTTAAACCCAATTCATAATCCTACCTTGTTGCCTTCTTTAAACCCATGTATTTTCCAATTTAGTATTTTTACAATAAAGATGTATTAAAAACATATTTTATTATTTAGTTATGCACAAGGTGCTTGATAAAGTTGCAAAACCATATTTGTCTGAGCTGCTTCAACCTTCCTGCCCTCCCCGTTCTCAGATCAGCTGAGCAGTTGCTGCTGACAGTCCTCAAAACTTTTTAAATCTTATTTAAAAACACACATTTATTCCTTGGCTTTTAACACGTGATCTTATCTTTTATGGCATTTTAACACACCTGCAGTAAGACTGGTATATGTATTTATTTTTGTATGCTTTTTATAGTTTTTAATTAACTTGTCTTTTATGTTATTGTACAGCACTTTGGTTGACCCTGTGGTTTTTAAAATGTGCTTTATAAATAAAGTTGATTTAAAACATCACACTGTGATCTTTGAAACTGCCAGAGTTTCCCTGGTAAAGTTGCTGCTGGGCGCAGATGATGGATGGATGATGGATGGATGGTCTGTGAACACCTTGAGGTATTCCTACGAGCTGAAGGGGTGGATGTTGATGCCTGTGTCTCCCTGGTAAAGTTGCTGCTGGGCGCAGAAGATGGATGGATGATGGATGGGTAGATGGATGGTCTGTGAATTCTTTAACTTTAAACTGTCCAAAGGACTTTGGCCACTTTTAATTTTTGACTTTTTTTGTATGACTTCATCCTAGAACCAAATAATTTATAACGTAATAACAGTTGAGCAGATTCTAATAATCTTTATCTTATGATTCTTTAAAGGTCAAATGCAAATGGAAAGTTCTCTTAACTTCCAGTATGGATTTAAACACTATACACACTTCACATTGTAAAATAAGTTTAGGAAATTGAATGTTCCAGAACACCACTTAAGAAAATATAACGTTTAATAGGAAAAGTTTGAAGTGACAAACAGAAGTAACAAATTTCCATCTGGTGTCTCACGGCTTCCTCCAGAAGACGACACAGGTTGTTGAATTCTGGTGATTTTCTTCTGGTGACTGTAAAAGAAAAATGTGGTTAATTTAGTCCAGAAACTGTTTTTTTTTTTTTACTAATAGAATGTAATCACAGGATGTTCATGTACTAACTATAACCTGTTTGAGTTATTTGAATAAATATTCAATGTTTTATAGACATAAATGTGTCAAGCTAGCTCGTATCTTTTTCTCCCTTGTACTTTGTAACACATATCAGCTAATACCTCAAAAACCACATGGCAGATATTTTTCAAACTAACTCATTGTAATCACAACATGTTCATGTACTAACTTTAACCTGTTTGAGTTATTTGAATAAATATTCAATGTTTTATAGACATAAATGTGTCAAGCTAGCTCATATCTTTTTCTCCCTTGTACTTTGTAACACATATCAGCTAATACCTCAAAAACCACATGGCAGATATTTTTCAAACTAACTCATTGTAATCACAACATGTTCATGTACTAACTATAACCTGTTTGAGTTATTTGAATAAATATTCAATGTTTTATAGACATAAATGTGTCAAGCTAGCTCGTATCTTTTTCTCCCTTGTACTTTGTAACACATATCAGCTAATACCTCAAAAACCACATGGCAGATATTTTTCAAACTAACTCATTGTAATCACAACATGTTCATGTACTAACTAGGGATGCACCGATAAATCGGCCGGCCGATCGATCGGCCCCGATTTCCTTAATTTGGAGAGATCGGTGATCGGCCGATCTTTAAATGAGAAGCCGATTTTATCCACCGATTTTATCCTGCCTCCGCAGGTCGGAAAATCATGAAAACTTAGGGTGCATTTTGACCTTTTAACACATGAAAATCGGTATCGGCCAAAATCGGAATCGGCAGGTCAGACTTTCTAAAAATCGGTGATCGGCCGGAAAATTGAAATCGGTGCACCCCTAGTACTAACTGTAACCCGTTTGAGTTATTTGAATTATTATTCGAATTTTTACAATTTATTTTCGTAGTGCACGCACAGGTTTGGAAGAAGTCAAAGCGAACCTACTTTAAATGCAGCAGATTTGATCACTACGTGACAATATTAAAGCGTGGTTGAGCTCAGGAGCCCTCGTACTATAAAGTCAGCTATGAAATATATTTTTATATCTGTTCATTGAGCTACATTTTAAAGACATAAAGCCGCCCGCGCGCGTTGCTCGTGGCGATCCTACTTTTTAAATTCCTGCAGTTTTGAGCAGTACGTGATTTTATTAAGGACACGTTCAGCTGAAGACCCATTTTTGCTATAATTTTAAAAACAAATAATTGTTTTTACCGTGCTATTCATGTAAAGTCCTGCCGTGATAGCTTCCCTCGCTTCCGTGAAAACAGCTCAAGTCTCCTCCTTCCTCCTTCCGGAGCGGGTGAGCACGCCTTGGTACCCCTCTGAAACCACACCAAAAATCTCAAGAAATCTGGCGCGGGGCAGCACGGAATATCCGGTGGGGAAGGCGTAAAGGGGGTCTCTGCGACGCACATATGACGTAACATCCAACCCGTGCCGACCGGTGGAAAAGGGGCATTAGCCTTACTCCGGACCCTCACCCGGCCTGCCTCGGGTCCTGGCTGCTCGGGGTCTACTGGAGGGCTTCCAGTTCAGACAGCCTCTCCTCTAAAGCTATCATAAGACTAGACTTTCCAGATAGCAAACGAATTCCGGATCGGTTCCGTTCCGGATCTAGCGAAGGATCCGAAACTGATGCTTAAAACGGATCCGGATCGGAGTCCACTTGCACCCCGGGACGGATCCGGATCAGATATGGATCACAGATCCAGATCAGATATGGCCCAGACCCTATACGGATCCACTCATTAAAGAGGGTTTTTTGGTACATCCGGCCCGGATCCGTTTTGGACCCGTACATGGAATGCTTCATCCGGCCCGGATCCGTTTTGGATCTGCCATAGAACGCTTCATCCGGCCCGGATCCGTTCTGGACCCGTTCATGGTATGCTTCATCCGACCCGGATCCGTTCTGGACCCTTTCATGGAATGCTTCATCCGGCCCGGATCCGTTTTGGATCAGTTCATAGAACGCTTCATCCTGCCCGGATCCATTTTGGACCCGTTTATGATACCCATATCGGAGGTGGACTAATTTGTTCCAGAACCTTTATTTATCATGAATTAAGAGAAGTAGCTAAAAACATGTAAACCAGCTCCAAAAAGACTCCATACATCTAACCAGTTTAACATTGAACACATGAAAATAATTTATTGTGAAGCTGCAAAAGACCTAAAATTGGGTTCTGAGTAAATTTAGTTTTGAGGCTGCACAATGGCGCAGTTGTTAGCACTGTTGCAGGTGTTAAAATCCCAGCCAGAGGTCTTTCTGCATGTGTTTGCATGTTCTCCGTGTACATGCATGGGTTCTCTGGGTACTTCATCTCGTCTGTTATCCACAAACCATGCTGTACTGTTCTCCCTACTCTATACCAGGACAAAACGAAGCCCCTTTTTTTCATTTAACAAGACTTTAAAGTTTTCACTTTTTTATCCCAGGAAAGTTTGTTAACAGAGCTCAAAAATTTAAGTACAAGATGAGACATTTTTAAAGGTAACAAAACTCAATTTTTATTAGTTTGTTGTCGACATGAGACAAAACAAGCGTATACAATATGTACCATAAACATGTACATTACTTTATTTCCAAGCGGCTAGCTAACACAGTACCCCAAACGATTATCAAAAAACACATAAAATACTGCACAGTACCCTGATGCATGCTCAATAATCCAGGTAGAAAAATCTAAAAAAGCTAAGTCTGGTCCTCTGGACATTCAAAAAACAAAGCAAAAAAATTGTTTCGTCTTTCGTCCGAAAGACTTCCTCATTCTGAGCTGCTGTATTCAGCTCGGTCTTATAAATAGCACCCTCTCACAGTGGATCAACCAGTTGGCTGATGACAGCCTGAAACCAGCTGCTAATGGTCCTCCTTGATCATGTGAGCAGCTGGTTTTGGCTGTCATCAGCCAACTGGTTGATCCACTGTGAGAGGGTGCTATTTATAAGACCGAGCTGAATACAGCAGCTCAGACTGAGGAAGTCTTTCGGACGAAAGACGAAACCTTTCTACTATTTTTTTGCTTTGTTTTGTGAATGTCCAAAGGACCAGACTTAACTTTTTTAGATACTGCACAGTACGTTTAATAATGAAATAAAACAGTAAAAAAAACAAAAACAGTAGTGTACTGTACATTGTACTATAAAAAAAGAGAAGAGAATGTCCTTAATTTATGGAAGTGGTGTTGCAGGGGAGGGAGAAAGGCTTATTGGGAGGGAGCTGCAGAAGTTGCTGGTGATGCTCATGCAAGTGAATGAGGAGGGGCAGGGTGAGTCCAGAATGGCAGCTGAGATGGAGGGGCAGGTGATGCAGAAGGTGCTAGTGATACTGGTGAAGGTGAGTGAGGAGGGGCATTTGAGTCCAGAAAGGTAGCTGAGGTGGAGGGTTAGGTGATGCAGAAGGTGCTGGTGATACTGGTGCAAGTGAGTGAGGAAGGGCAGGTGAGTCCAGAAAGGCAACTGAGGTGGAGGGGCAGGTGATGCAGAAGGTGCTGGTGATACTGGTGCAGGTTAGTGAGGAGGGGCAGGTGAGTCAAGAAAGGCAGCTGAGGTGGAGGGGCAGGTGATACAGAAGGTGATGGTAATGCTGGTGCAGGTGAGTGAGAAGGGCCAGGTGAGTCCAGAAAGGCAGCTGAGGTGGAAGGTACTGGTGATGAAGAAGGTGCTGGTGATACTGGTGCTGGTGAGTGAAAAGGGACAGGTGAGTCAGGAGAGGCAGCTGAGTTATATA
>JBBPBX010086836.1:3833-14821 GCA_038048925.1 Garcialebias charrua
TATATTATTATTATTATTATTATTATATATGCACTGCTTTTGTAAGACAACCCAGTGAAAAAGGATGCCTGCAACGCCAGCACAACGTTATGACATCACACGCACCTACCTGATCTGATCACGCCGGGAGAGGAAGCATTGAAAATGCCGGCGATGTGTGTCAGTGATGCAAGGAGGAGTGAAAACGAAGTCCTACAACACTTTGAGCTTAATTAACCATTGCAAGAACCACCATTCTGACCATTACGATGTACTCATTGTAAACGGTCAGAATGGAAAGAGAGAATGGTCAACTGCGGAGAAACAAAACCTCACCAGCAGTCCATCAATCCATCCAAAGACCATGCAAAATAATGTAGTATTTTGATTCCACAGCAGAGAAAGCTATGTAGTCTCTGCAAGTACATCTAGTAAAAAAAAAAGAAAAAAGAAAACGGTACAGTATTGGTATTGGTTATTGGCCACATAAGTTTTAACATATTGGCATATCGAATATCGGCCAAAAGTCCAATATTGTGCAACCCTAAATAACACTATTGTTCTGCTTGTGATACATTTACACAACAGGTTCCTGTTCTAGATGTCCAGCTTCTAGTCAATTAAAAACATTTACATCCCCATCATGGGTGTGCATGTGAACCAAATTATGTACAAATCAAATCTTTCCGTCTTTCTGTTGACCTTTTTTGTAAGTGAGTGATGATTTGTTTTTTACAGCTTCAGTTTCAGGAACATCTTTTACTATTTTTTTAATAGGAGTTCATGGACAAACAAATAGAATGGGTTAAAAGTTTAACATCTGCAACATTACTTAAAACTGCGGCATTGTGTTGTCCTTAAATAAAGGATGACTTCCAATTTATGGAAGATTTATAGATTGACTTGAAAAAATAATTTTAAAAAAATGAGAAAACACCACGCTTATAATAGGATTATTCTGTGCAACAGGCAAAAAACTAACAACCACACATTTATATAAGTGAATTATGAACAATTCAAAAATAACTCGTCATTTAAAACTAATCATTGTACGGTTTGCCACTAATTAGGATTCAGTTTAAAAAAATGTTGTAGCAGCCAGTTCTTTGTTGTACATTTCAAGTGACTGAAGGCCGACCCTGACAGGACAGTGTATGCTCTCTGCTTTACAGAGAAATCTTGGCATTCCCTGGAGCAAGGCAGAGAGGGAGGAGGGGTGCCCATGAGCAACTTTCCTTGAGTGATAAATTACACTGACATTTTGTGTGAGATGATGAAGACAAGAACAAGCCAGCTGCTGTCAGGCGAATTAACCGTGACTCTTGATACTGCGCTGTGAATAAATTCAAAGTTCAGCCGAGCTCAGATACATCCATCTTTATGAAAGTGAACAACAGAAAACCAAGGCGAATGACTTCAGTGTCGGCTGCAGAGAGTGCGAACAGTTTGAAAACAAAATTGTCGGGCCATGAACACACACACACGCACACACAGTACAGTGCACAAGTGTGCGTGAGGTGTATGTGTGGGAGCGTGTGAAATACGACTGCCCCCTCCTCTCAGGGAGCACAGGAAGCTCGAGACAATACCGAGACTTCATGCAGGGTTCAGCTCCAAACGGTTTCCCTCAGAGCAGGCCCAGCACTCGGTCAGAGCCACAGCACATCCGCCAGCCTGGATATTTATAACTCGGGGAAGCTGCAGCTCCATGACACAAATTCTTCAGTTTCCTCAGAAGGTGTGCCTCACTGATTACATGAGTAATCATAAGCAGGTTTGGCTGCATTTGCCTAAACCAGAGACTGATAAAACAGAAAAACAAACTCTGATTTGTTGACGACAATGGTAATACATTTCCCCAAAGTTAAAAACCCAGAGTTGGTGAAATGACCGCAGTGATAATGAGTAAAGTTTTGATGGGGCAGGAGTGAAGAGTCAGAGTCAGAGAGATTTATTTGTCATTCGCATCTCATGTGGTACATTTGGTGGAACGAGATTATGTACGCAGGCTCCCAGTTACATTATCATTAATCATTCATGTTCATCTGCTCACACAGACTCATGTTCGTGCTGCTGTTCGACGTAATGTTTTAATGTTATTAGTGATTAAGTGTACAGGGAGTCCTCGAGTTACGGCGCCCTCAACCTACGGCAACTCGGACTTACGAACGGACCTATGAACAGTACAGTTGTACATTTAATACAGCAGTTGTACATTAAATACAGCACTGGTATGTGTTTTTAGATGAAAGTGTGCTAGCTAACCGTTTGTATACAAAGTTCTTTGCATGTTTATGAGGCACATGTTGAAAAACGGGTGTGCAGCGCAGCGTTAGCATACATTTAGCATACAATTTCTGACTTACGAACGAAAATCCGGACTTACATGAAACAGATCAGCAGCAACATGATGTGATTTTACACAGTGATTATTCTGGTTAGAGATTCATGAGTCTAACAGCTTCAGGGTAAAAGCTGTTCCTCAGTCTAGTGGTTCTACACTTAATGCTCCTTAACCTCCTTCCTGAGGGGAGCGGGGCAAAAAGTGTGTGTGCTGGGTGAGTGGGGTCTTTCATGATGCAGGTGGCCTTCTTCCTGAGCATGACCCAGAACAGTGTAAGAGTTGTAAACAGGTGGAGTGATGGTGGGGAATGGTGGCTCAGAGGTTAGAGAAGCGATCCTGTGATTCAAAGGTTGCCAGTTCAATTCTACAGACTGACAACAAAAATGTGGGTGGTACCATGGGGCCAACGGGACCATGTTGCCAAGAGAAACTTCACTGCTAACAGTATCATGCCGCTAATGGGACCATGTTGCTAAGATCAATTCACCGTCATCAGAACCACTTTGCCAATAGGACCATGCTGCTGTAGATTTATTTCTTTTTCACTTTTAGCACCTTGTTTCTGTATTTTTGTTGCATGCTTTGAATAAAACCTAGTTTTTGTTAGTCTAGTTTATGTTAGCGCTCGCATTAAGCATGTAAATTATAGTCGAACAGAACCTGTGAGAATTGTGCTGCTGTTTTTTGGTGTATTGTTTTGCACTATTAGTGACTGGTGTACTGTATATCTTAGATTTTTTAGCATATCGTTTGGTGTTCATTTAGCATACATCTTAGTTTATTTCTAAGATCCTTATTTACTTTTTCTTTTTACACTTTATATTTTTGCTATTGTTTGATGTAACTGGGACCCTGTGTACACAATTTTCGTTCCACTACATGTGATGCTAACAACAATAACAAACCTCTGACTCTGATTTACCCCACCATAGGCCTTTGAGCAAGACTCTTAGTTTGCTTCCCGGGCACCTTGGATGGCAACCCTCTGCTCCACACAGAGGGCTCAGTTGTGGCTCAAAGGCATCCAGTGTAAAAAACAAACAACAAAAATTTAACACCCTGAATAAGGAAGCAGACAAATAAAGAATACAATAAAAAGAAGTACCAATGTGATAATTTCCAGATTGTTTATTTTTAATTTTTACAGAGAACACATCACTGAGTCATGCAGTATGCTCTTTTAAGGCTGAGAAAGTTATGGGCTATTAAGTCAACCATTTTAAATCCTGACTAGGTTTGTCACGGGGAGGCATGGCCTCACAAGACAAGAGCGGGAGGGACCGTCAAAGGAGAGCAGGAGGAGATGACTAACAGGAACAGGAATCCATCAGCTCGGCCTAGAAACTGTCACATTAAAGCTCACCTTTATGTTGTAGAGAGAACAGTGCTGGCACTTTTAAACCCTCTCTGTAAACAAACCACTGAAAACACGCAGACTATGTGCCTGGTGGAGCAGATCAACCAGGAGTTAAGTGGCCATCAATAGCTGGAATTCATGGCAAATTTATGTCTTTGTAAACAGATGTCCGTTCTGTGGACAAAGACGGGGTTTGTTTAAAGACTTTAAAACGTTAGTTGGGATAAAGTTGTTTCATTCAGGAGAGCAGGAAGTTAAAGAATTTAACAGATTTTATATCACGCTGGCTTCATGTTATGCCAGTTTCCTGTCCAGAAGTGCAGAATACTGGTTGTAACGTGCAGCTGCCAGTTAAAACTACACAAACTACCCAATGGAGCTGGACCCTCAGTAAACTCTGCTCCATCCTACAAAGTGAAATTATTCAAGAAGTACCGTATTAAAGGCCGTGTAAAGTGAATTTCAACATTTTCTTCAATAAACATTATAAATGTCGTAATTGTAATCTTGTAAATGAGTAAAAAGTCTCAAAATTGTAGCTCAATTAATTTTGGAGTTATAGATCAAACTGTGTATAAACACATTTCTCTTTCAGGATTTTTTAGGCGTGGTTTAAATGTGACCGCGTTTCGTCACGCGGTCACAAGCCCCACCCCCTGCAGCTCCAGCCGTTATAAATGCGTTCTTCGGTGGAGCCGTTCACTCGCTACCGACCGTCTCCCTCCAGTACTGGCGTGCTGCTGGAGCGACCACATGCCACCTGCACCNAATTCACCGTCATCAGAACCACTTTGCCAATAGGACCATGCTGCTATTCTTTTTCACTTTTAGCACCTTGTTTCTGTATTTTTGTTGCATGCTTTGAATAAAACCTAATTTTTGTTAGTCTAGTTTATGTTAGCGCTCGCATTAAGCATGTAAATTATAGCCGAACAGAACCGGTGAGAATTGTGCTACTGTTTTTTGGTGTATTGTTTTGCACTATTAGTGACTGGTGTACATCTTAGATTTTTTTAGCATACCATTTGGCATTCATTTAGCATACATCTTACCTGTAGTTTATTTCTGAGATCCTTATTTATTTTTTATTTTTAACACTTTATATTTTTGCTATTGTTTGATGTAACTGGGACCCTGTGTACACAATTTTCGTTCCACTACATGTGATGCTAACAACAATAACGAACCTCTGACTCTGATTTACCCCACCATAGGCCTTTGAGCAAGACTCTTAGTTTGCTTCCCGGGCACCTTGGATAGCAACCCTGTTGTGGCTGAAAGGCATCCAGTGTAAAAAACAAACAACTAAAATGTAACACCCTGAATAAGGAAGCAGACAAATAAAGAATACAATAAAAAGAAGTACCAATGTGATAATTTCCAGATTTTTTTTAATTTTTTTTACAGAGAACACATCACTGAGTCATGCAGTATGCTCTTTTAAGGCTGAGAAAGTTATGGGCTATTAAGTCAACCATTTTAAATCCTGACTAGGTTTGTCACGGGGAGGCATGGCCTCACAAGACAAGAGCGGGAGGGACCGTCAAAGGAGAGCAGGAGGAGATGACTAACAGGAACAGGAATCCATCAGCTCGGCCTAGAAACTGTCACATTAAAGCTCACCTTTATGTTGTAGAGAGAACAGTGCTGGCACTTTTAAACCCTCTCTGTAAACAAACCACTGAAAACACGCAGACTATGTGCCTGGTGGAGCAGATCAACCAGGAGTTAAGTGGCCATCAATAGCTGGAATTCATGGCAAATTTATGTCTTTGTAAACAGATGTCCGTTCTGTGGACAAAGACGGGGTTTGTTTAAAGACTTTAAAACGTTAGTTGGGATAAAGTTGTTTCATTCAGGAGAGCAGGAAGTTAAAGAATTTAACAGATTTTATATCACGCTGGCTTCATGTTATGCCAGTTTCCTGTCCAGAAGTGCAGAATACTGGTTGTAACGTGCAGCTGCCAGTTAAAACTACACAAACTACCCAATGGAGCTGGACCCTCAGTAAACTCTGCTCCACCCTACAAAGTGAAATACATCAAGAAGTACCGTATTAAAGGTTTATCATGTCTCCACTAGGGAAATGCTTATCGATAATAAATGCATGGCATTCCTTCTAGGAATGTATATTACCCGCTGCCTTACAGGTCAGAGGTTTAACCTAAAGATAACTTTATGTTGAGAAATTACAACTATAGCCATTTTGAAAGTATAAATCTCAAGCAATGATGGGAGATGTACAGAAGAGGATTAGGACCACGGTGCAAAAATAAATAAATAAAAATTCCCCCCTTAATGATAAAAAGTCAGAATTAGATATATGGATTCCAACTTTGGTCTCCGAATTAAGGGAAAAGAAATGTTTCACTGTGACCCTAATCTATTTCCGTAGCAATATGCTCAGAGTACATGTAGTAAATGACTCTCAGCTACTTTCACATCAATGTCTGTAAAACCTACAGAGCTAAACCCTTTTTTATGTTGACCAAGGCCCTCTCGGTGGGCATCTTGAATTGGACTAACACCAAAAGTTCAGTTTTAGATATATTTCTAATTTATTAATTTAAACATTTTGTAAAATTCCATTCAATAATGCAGGACACATTTTGCTAACAGATAAAAGAAAGCCGACTCCAAAAAGTTAACAGCAAAATCCAAATCAAAACGGTTTCTAGCAATTTATTAGTACGGTAGTCAAAATAAATGTTAGGGGCCAGTCAGAGTATGTACCAGAATTTTTCTTCCCCATTGTGGAGCGATGAGGGGAATTGAAAATACCCTCCATCCCTCCATTCGTTTGAAAAATAGGTGAGGTGCTGACTTCCATTTTGGTGTGTGGCTGCATCTAGCCATAGAGAGGTTCATTTTCAAAATTGTGTTGCCAGGTCAAAACCCAAAATGGCTGTTGTCATATACAAAAATAAGTAACTTCCATTTTGGTGGCGTAAGAAAGGTCACTATTGAAAATATATTTGCCATCGCATACTACCGTACTTGTTTTTTTCCAATTACAGTACATTTTTAATAACTCTGACAAACTTGATAGAAAATCTAGACAAACAACTTTCCAACTGGAATCATTTAACAGATGAAGAGGAGTCCATTTCCACACTGGAGAAACTCCAGTGGGAGAAGCTTTTCTTTTTAAATACAAGTAACCAAACGAGTGACTTATTGAAACAATTATATACATCATATAAAATGTGATTTGGTGGTGTATAAGAAGATAATAAAACAAATATGGTGACTTCCATCTACAGTTATGCTCATGATATTTATGAAAATCGTCAGTGAGAAAGTTATAAAACGCAGTCTTTCTTTCAGGGGCTGCGGTAGCTCAGTGGTCAGTGGTGTGGTCTCGTAAGCCTGAAGCTACAGATTTGAGCCCAGGCTGCATCAAGAAGGGCTTCTGGCATAAAACAGTTGCCAAATGTTTCATGTAGTTTGCTCGCTGTGGCCACCGAGGAGGGAAACAACCAAAAGCAAATAAAAACAAGAAAGTAATCTATCAAAATAAAAACTGTCTCTTTAGACTTCATTTTAATCTTTTCTTCAGAACTCTGAAGCACAGAGGCATGGTCTCCAGAAAGAATCACACTTTACACGCTTTAATAACTAATGTCCTTAAAGATGTCAACAAAGTTGAGAAACATGTGACTTCGCTCATCTGATGACTTCAGTGAACTTCTGAGGTAATAATAAAAGGCTGCGTCTCAACACAGATCGTCAACTGTGTGCGACTCAGTCAGGTCAAACGCACAATAGAATAAAGATCTAGCATTCCTGACATTAATACACATCACCCGCCACATTTCACACCGAGCTTCAGACTAAGATCATGTGGAGAAATGACAGAGTTCTAACAGTTTGGTTCAAACATTAAAAATTACGTTATGAACAGTAAGTCAGCACCCAGAGTACGAGTTGGGAGTGTCGAGCACATTAAAGCTGAACACTTGGAAGCTGCCTGAGATGTGTTTTCTAGGTCAGTAGACTGTAGCAGTCATCTTGAGTTAAATTTACTCCAAAAGTTAATCAGTTGTAGAAGTCCATCCCATAATTACTTTCTGAAAATTTCATTAAAATCTGTCTTGTGGTTCATGACGTTTTGTTTTTGCTAACAGCCAAACAGGGTTAACTACAACAGTTACATAACGTACTAGGGAAAACTTGTACACAAAGAGTAAAGCTTGAAGTACGTGCTGAGAAGCCTCGGCTACTGCCAACTCAAATTGGAGCTTTTATTTTTCTTCTTTCGGCTGCACTCTTCTTCGGGGTCACCACAGTGAACTAACTCGCACGAACATTTGGGAATTGATTTTTACACCGGATGTCCTTCCCGATGCAACCCCAGCCCTCTGTGTGGAGCAGAGAGCTGCTATCTAGGGTGCGTGGGGGAGCAGATGGTGGGGGTTAAGGGCCTTGCTCAAGGGCCCAGAGTGGGGCAAATGAGGGCAGAGGCAGGTGTTTCACCTTTAATATACCCACATTTTGATGTTGTCAGTCTGGGGAGTTGAACCGGCAACCTTCCAATCACAGGCCCACCTTCGCTAAACTCTGCACCACCACTCCCCCTTCAACCATCTCAAATTTGAGCTTAATATCTGTAAACATGTTTGTGTTTGCCAATGCCAAGATCACTTAGCTGTAGCAGCCATCTTGAATCAGGTGGATTCAAGAAGTTAACCAGCTGTAGACATACATCCACTAAAGTAGTCCCTTGCTACTTCGCGGACTTGCTCTATCGCCATTTTTCAAAATAAGTTTGGACATGACACACAACTGGATGATTGATGGATAAGTGGCACGATCGGCATGTATTTTTATTTAACATAAATTATTTTAAATGATTTAGCACCTGCTGCACAATTGTGCAGTCCACATGTGCAGGGAGAAGCTTCCTCGCAGCGTGTCATATCTCCACTCTGCAGCGGAGAAGTGGGCGTGGCCGAGAGCGCTGGCAGAGAGCAAATAAACTACTAACTGTACTACTATTCTTACTTCACAGTTTTATTTGCAGGTCTTCAGGGTATGGATCCCCCATAATGAATGATGTACTGTAATTATTTTCTCAGTTTGGATCATATCACCCATGCAGTGATCCATAAGACATTTTGCTAACAAAACATACATGGGCAAAAACAATATTGCTCACCTTTCAGCGGCAAGCAATAAAGCTGACGGATGTTAGTCAGTTTAGTTTGTGATGTTGTACATAGGCCTGTCACAATTACAAATTTTGCTGGGTGATTAAGTGTCTCAGAAATTATTGCGATAAACGATAATATTGTTTGAAATTTGACAATAATTAGTAATTATTGCCAAATTTAAGAAGAAATGTTGGTACATTTTTGTGTGTAGTACCTTTTTGCAACACCATATCGAGTATAAGACTGTTTGAACCAAAGGATGGATAGTGAGGGAGCGAGCAGCGTGTCTCTTTAAGAAGAATGGAAGGGAGGCCCCTTGACGTGACATGGTTTGTCTCTCCTTCTTGTTTTTCGGTTCTCAAAATGGCGGACGCTTGAAGTGGTTTGAGCTCTTTAGCATTACATTTTTCACACAAAGCTTTTAATAAAAAAAAAATAGTGACCAAGTTCTCAGTTTCTTTTTGCAGAGAAAAACAACATTTTACACAAAGGCACAGGTTTCAGCAGTGAATTTTGGAGCTTCGACAAGAATGAGTTTTTATTTATATAAATCGGCCTGTTAGCTTAGCTTGTAGCTTAGCTTCTCAGCTTAGATGCTTTGAACGATTCCAAACACGATTTTGTATGGTTAAAATGGATTTTAAAGAGAAAGGAGAAAGGGAGGGGTCAGTGAAGAGCAGCAGAGTTGAGCCTTTTGTCCTCCAGTAGAAAGAGAGACACGAAGAAACGATAAAGACGATAAATGAAAAAGAGGTGGATAATTTTAATTCATCATGAGATTAATTGATTTATTGTTTATCGCGACAGGCCTAGTTGTACACAGTAAATTATAATAATGTACCTCGTTCATTCAGTGTTCAGGTGTGAGCTCAGTGTAGTGGTATGTATGAGTAGGCAGCATCTGAACAGGTGGCACTCCCTGAGTGAGTCAGTCTGCAGTGATTCACCTTCACCACTGTAACAGAAACAGGTTTCCTGGGGTTTAATAAACCTGCCTGCACTGTTAACAGTGTCTAAAGCAACAAACATAAAACCACCTGGAGTCTGAGAGCAGGGACAGGGGTTGCTCTGCATTGCATCATTCAGTGTCCACGTAGTTTCTCTTAGCCACAAAATCATTAGCGCTTTTTAAATGAACACCAAGCAAAGCAGTACGAATATTAAAGGGATACTTTTTTGGTCATTTTTGAGTGATGTTCTGTCAAATAGTCATAAATAGTACCAGTGTCAGTCATAAGAGTACAGTACAGTACTGTACAAGGTTTGGCAACAATAAATACATAAATACAAATACAAGAGTCTTTGTGCAGGAAAGCAGCAATAAACTGTCTTAAAAGTCACTAAATAATGTCATGGAAGAAAAAGCAAAACGTTTAAATATGTTTAGAGCCATAATAAATATTTTCTGCTGATTGTGTTATTTCACAATTCCACCTCTCCTCTGTGCCACGGTCCAGCAAAAGTGACCCTGATTATTTTAGAGTAGAGTAATGATTTACTTTTAAAGAAACTTTTACATACAGTGAGGGAAGGATCGGTCGACCGTGCTTTTGCATACTTTATTACAAATAGGAAAATGAAAATGCAGCTGCTACAACCAGCTTTCAGCAACACACAGTTTAAGATTTGAAGTGAGAATGCTATGATGTATTTTTATCTCTAAGGATTGTACATTTATTTAAGTAAAGCAATTATTGTTGTACTTTGTTAATTAACAAAAAACACCTGTTTCCAAAGATTTCACTGGCCAATAGGCCATAGAAAACTCATAACAGTCCATCTCTAGTACTTATTATGGATGTTTGACAGAATGTTACTGCAGGAATGACCAGACTATCCCTGTAGGAGCAGCAAAGCAGTTTGTTGGCTGCATGTGCAAATGTTTGGCAAGTCCCACACGTCAGTCCTGCCCTCGTTTGGTTGTCCACGGAGACAGAAGGGACCATTTCCTGTGCGGACCCACACCCAGACACAGTAAGCAATCAAAAGATAACAATCTAGTGTACATTTGCACGGGCATGATAATCCTAAGAAGTAAATTGATGCCACTAATATCAGTCCATCTGTGTACTCGGGACAGGAAGTTTACTGGGTGGACAAGCACGTACGCTCTAGCAATTTCAAAAGAGTGTGTGTTAGTATTTGTGTGTGTGCA
>JBBPBX010086837.1:0-11754 GCA_038048925.1 Garcialebias charrua
CAGGGTCTGGTTTTAACCAGGCTATGAGTATCCTAGAAGAAATAAAGCATGAAGTTAAAGCGAGTATAATTTATTCTATGTACTAGTATCCACATATTTGCAAATTAAATTACAGGAAAACTGCTAAAACTACTTTTTTTGTTTGTTTTGGGTACAGTATAACATCCTATAAAATTCAGTTTATGTTAATTTTGGTCAAAACTTGCAAGAGCCAATGCGGAGGGGCCAAAGAGCCGCATGTGGCTCCAGAGCCGCAGGTTGCAGACCCCTGGTCTAGAATAATATAGTCCTGGTTTGAAGAGTCCAGGTGTTGTGGTTTCTGAGCTGGACCAGGTCTAATATGGTGCAGTAGCCTAAAAATGATTAAAAAAAAAACTTTGTTGAAGTTTCACAAATCAGAAAAAGGTTTCACAAAGCTCAAACTTAGTTTTATATATCCTTCTATTAGTGTAGAATAATCTAGTCCTGGTTTGAAGAGTCTAGGTGTTGTAGTTTTTGAGCTAGAGCAGATTAAACCCGCTCAAGGTACTGAAAAATTAGTTGTAATATGCCTTTAGTCATTTGCCGAATTGGAAGCTGGAATCGGAAGCTAACTTCAGCTTCGTATTCATTCAACCTTTATCTAGTCAGGTAAATCTTATAGAGCCTCATGGGCTCATTTACGAAAACGACCTGCTAAAACTAAAGAACGATTTTGTTTTATCAGCATTTAGGACAAGTTTGAGACGGAACGTGCTGTTCCCTCTGCTTCACCAAAACAAACGGACGCTTCCATAAAGCTTTCACGTCCGTTCAAAGACACGAAGGTATTTATTTTCAAAACAAGAGCAACAGCGCGAACTTTGCGTCTCTACACACTGCGGCGTCGAGAAGCAAGCTTTTATTCTGAAAGTCCAAAACAGGAAACGGTGGCTTCTGTAACTCGCCATTGCTAGACTGCTTTACGGAGGGGAAGAAGTCCAGTCAGAGAAGCTCCGTGCTGCAGTTGTATCTAACCAACCAATGGGCTGCCATTGTACACCGATGACGCCTCTCCTCATTTGCATTTATTCTTTTCCCAAATTTGCGTGAAATGAATAAGAAAATAAGGAAATACTAAATAAATAAGGAAAATAAACAAATGGGAAAATGAAAAGTTTTTCAAACAGATGTTGAATGAAAAATAGGTGAAAGAAAAATGGGTAAAAGGGATTGTATGAGAAATTGATTAATGAAAATGGGAAATACCAAATCAGGTAAATGGAAAAAGACAAAAGAAAAACTTGTTAAATTGAAAAATAGGTGAATGACAAATTGATTAAGTAAAAGTGGGAAATGGGAAAATAGGTAAATGAAAATTTGATTAAGTAAAAATGGGAAAAGAGGTAAATGAAAAATTGATTAAGTAAAAGTGGGAAAAGAGGTAAATGAAAAATTGATTAAGTAAAAGTGGGAAATGGGAAAATAGGTAAATGAAAATTTGATTAAGTAAAAATGGGAAAAGAGGTAAATGAAAAATTGATTAAGTAAAAGTGGGAAAAGAGGTAAATGAAAAATTGATTAAGTAAAAATGGGAAAAGAGGTAAATGAAAATTGATTAAGTAAAAATGGTAAAAGAGGTAAGTAAAAATGGAAAAATTGGTAAATGAAAATTTGATTAAGTAAAAGTGGGAAAATAGGTGAAAATAGGTTAATGAATGACAAATAACTATTTATTTCACCATTTTAACCATTTTTATCACCATTTTTATCCATTTTATTTATTTATTTAATTTTGGCTAAAACGGCTCCCCATAGAGGTCAGAGTAACAGAGAAAAAAATAATCACAACTAATTTTGTTTGCTTTGTTTTGTTACATAAAATTCAACATGTAAACTACAGTATTTGCTGACGAACTCAACCTGTTAAACACTTTTTTTCTTCTCATTTGTCTGACTCAGCACCAAATATTTTTAGCCCATTCTTTTATTTTGTTTGTAAAAGTAGTGTCAAATTTAATCTCCCAATTTAGGAATTGAACGAATGAGATGTGCTTGTGTAACTTCCTCTCTTATTCTTCCTGCAGAGTAGATTTAACAAGAAGCAGGGAAATATAAGTGTTTTTACCTCTGTCCTGTTACGTACCTCACGAGGAGGTTTATACATCCTCCTGTATGACATCATGTTATATAATACTACTAAAGCCTTAATTCTTCTCAACCTCCGGAAGATTCCTGGATGGACATAAACCTGCACGTTCTCTCAAAAACTGGAGGAGAGATAGTCAATGTAAATTATGCCAAAGATAATTATGTTCTGAGGATGCACACTGTTTTTGTTTCCTGTATCTCAGATCAGTGTTGACTGTTCGCTCTGTGCTTGTAGTGAGGAAGAGCGTTTCCATGGAGACCAGGATTGTCTCGTGTGTGGGCAGAAGATGAGACTCGAGGAAATCAAGTCAGGGGAAACACTTACCGGTTCGGTTAAATCTAAAACTTCATAGATGATGAAATGTCAGTTGTCGCTCGGATTTATAGAAGACTCAAGCAGGAATAGTTTGGCATTTTTACCTTTCTGGGAAAAAGCTAACCCCTTGGGCATTAAATATATTTCCAGAACACGTATTAAAACCAGTGAAGGGTTGAAAATTAAAACATTTAAAAGAAATTCTTCCAGGCATTTTTACCGGAAGACACTTTTAATGCTTTCCCTTCTTTTCTTTTTTTTACAATACAGGTAGTCCTCGACTTACGACGGCCTCGACTTACGACGGCCTCGACTTACGGCGTTTCGCGGTTACGAACGCGCTCCCATTGAAAAGCATTGTTTTGAGTTACACGGTTTATGCGCCTTTACACCAAAAAATACGGTACCGAAACTCAGCTGAGGCAGAAATTTACAGGAGGGAGGGGGGAGAGTGTACCTTAGTGGCCACGGGCAGAGGATTACAGCTGAAAATTACAGGAGACCTCATTGTTTACAGGCAGACCGGGGCAGAGGAGGTTAGGAGGGGCTAACATGCTAACAGACCTTACTGTAAAACTCTGGACCGCGCGTGGAAAAGTACAGGAGACCTTTGTTTGGACCGGAGGTTTACGAGGCAGAGAGGCTACAGCTTAGCAACGAGCTAACATGCTAACAGGCAGAGGAAGGCTTCACCAGCTCCCAGTAGGTTATTAACTCTTTTTCCCCTTCATTATGGCTCCAAATGTATGGAGCTAACATGCTAACAGGCCTTACTGTAAACAGTCTGGACCACGCTAACTTCAGGCAGCCTCAGATGTTGGAGGGACACCGAGCTAACATGCTAACAGGCGGAGGAAGGCTTCACCAGCATTTCACTAGGTTATTAACTAGGGATGCACCGATCCACATTTCTTACATTCGATCCGATACAGATTCTTAAATCTTGGTATCGACCGATACCGATAATTTTCCGATCCGTTATCGGTGTTCAGGTATAGGAGGCTGTAATAATTAAGTTCTTGAAGGGAGAGCACATATGTTGCACAAAACTCTGTGACTTCTGTCTTAACATTGTGTGAGGTAAACCCAGAGAAGGCACTCTGAGCCTCACTTCAGTTTTGTCCAAAATAATGGCATACAAGAGGCATGTCTCTACCACAGACGTCCTTCTGACTCATGGTGCAGCCCGGAACACTAGTCTAAAATACTGCTAAGCATTATGGGAAATCAACACAGTCCCCATTTTTTAGTTTTATTTTTGATTGTGGCACTATGAGTTGTAATTCTTGTTGGTTTTGATCAACAGATACAGATTTAAACAATACTGTACATTGAATTTACATTTATAAATTCAATGCATAGTTTAAATCTGTATCTGTTGATCAAAACCAACAAGAATTACAACTCAGTGCCACAGTCAAAAACTAAACAAAAAAATGGGATTTCCCAGAATGCTTAGCGGTATATTAGTGTTCAATTATAGTTTAAATCTGTATCGGTTGATCAAATTCAACAAGAATTACAACTCATATAGTGCCACAATCAAAAATAAAACAAAAAAATGGGGACTGTGTTGATTTCCCATAATGCTTAGCAATATTTTAGACCAGTGTTCTGGGCTGCACCATGAGTCAGAAGGACGTCTGTGGTTGAGACCTGCCTCTTGTATGCCATTAGTTTGTGAATTACTGTAGTGAGGCTCAGAGTGTATTCTCTGGGTTTACCTCACACAATGTTAAGACAGAAGCCACAGAGCATGGTGCAATATACGTCCTCTCTGACATCTAGAAAGTATTGTAAATATCGGCAGGTTGGTTTTGATATCCGATACTTACATTATGCTGGTATCGGATACCGATTCTTGATTGGATCGGCCCCATCCCTAATATTAACTCTTTTTTCCCGTCATTATGGCTCCGAATGTATGTGTTTTTTGATAATTATGTAGGGTAATGTGTTAGGATAGGCTAAGTGCGTGGTAAAATACAGTACTGTACTACTATGAGGTGCCATTTAGACGTATTTTCCGACACGACGATTTTCGAGTTACGATGCAGCGTAGGAACGGATCTCCAACGTAAGTCGAGGACTACCTGTATGTGTGTACTGTATGTTTTGTTAAAAACTGTCTCATGCACAGGGAGTTCAAACAATCTTTGAACAGACAAATATGACAGAATATTTCAGTGCCAGCTTGTCGTTGCAAAATGCAACAATCGTGGGCCAAAACCGTTAAGATGAAAGGAGTCATGAGCCATAAAAATGTGCTATATATACGTGTATTACTCAATGTAAACAATATTTTGGATAAAGGACAATCCATCCATCCATTATCTTTTACCTTCCTTTTCGGGTCACAGGGGTCACTGGTGTCCATGTCCAGCCATCACTGTGCAAGAGGCGAGGGACACCCTGGACAGGTCTCCAGTTCATCAAAGGGATAGATCAAATAGAGACAAATGAGACAAACAACCATTCACTCGCTCACACACACCAAGGGACAATTTAGAGTTACCCATTAGCCTAACATACATGCAACAGTGTCCAGTCAGGTCATCTGGACAGGTTCTTTTTTGTGCCGAGACATTTTGCCATCATCAGTCCGAGGAAACACCAAAGAAAACTGCTTTTCCCCCAACACCTTACTCCAAAGTGGTAAAAACTGTTAAGGTGGTGCTAAGATGGCCTCTGGGGCATGCCCTCTCCTCCAGTGCCCACCCTCTCCCTCGTCAACAGGCATGTCAAACTAGTTCAAAACACACATTGTTGGATTTTATACCTGGATTATTGAGCACGGACTTTGGCTTAACCTGCAGGTTTTTGGTCTGTGGGAGAAAAAATGTGTAATTTTGGCAGAGTAGGTGTTCTACATTGTTGTAATCCAAAACATTAAACGCTTCATAAACATTAACCTTTTATTACTTTATTTTTAACCTTTAATTTCAAGGATTCAATGTTCGTTATTTGTCATTCGCACCCCATGTGGTACATGTGGTGGAACAAAATTATGTGCACAAGGTCCCAGTTACATCCAACAATAAAATGTAAAAGAAAAACAGCAATAAGATCTAAGATGTGAACTAAGAAAAACATAATCTAAATAACCGGTATACGCTAAGCACTAATATAAAAACATTACGCCGAACAGCAGCACGAACATGAGTCTGTATGAGCAGATGAGCACGCATGAACACGGCAACATGAAACAGAACAGCAGCAACATGATGTGATTTTCACTGTGAATTTATTTGGCTTTATTGAGTTACAGTATTTCCAAAGGATTGTGTTAAACTTAATACTGCTAATTTTTTTATTTTTTTATTTTTTTATCTGTTTTGGTGTTAAACCTAAAAATTATACAAAAATTATTCTCATTAAATTTGCAAAAAATCTACATCTGCATCAATCTCTAAAGCCCACGGGCCAAAATTACACCATGCTTAAACTGCAAATCTGGGCCACACAATATCACTCCGAAGGCCACAAATGGCCCCCGGGCCGCACTTTGGACACACCTGGTCTAAAAGTTTAGATTTGGGTTTATTTTATTTATTTATTTTAGGGTTATTTTAGGTTTTTTTTTAAATTTCTCTAATAATTAATACAATTCGTAAAATGATTGACTTATTTCAAATTGTTCTTATCTGGAAAACATCATGACAGAAATGGAATACAGTAGTAGTGATTTCTGACAATTATTTGCTCATGTGAGAAAAAATTAAACAAACATGTAAAAGGAATTATGGTCATTTCAAAAACATGAATCTACATTTTCATATAAACATTAATCTTCAGCAACTGCTTAAAGACAGAAGGATGCCCAGACACTGAAAGCGAAGCAGCTTAATTAATTTAAGACGCAGCCATACGTCCTGTAAGCTCCAAAATCCTCTGGTTGGGAAACGGGACAAGAAACTCTGGTGGATTGAAAGAAAGCCAAACCAAGCTGAAAGTTTCTGTGCAGGAGATGAACAAAATTCCCAGCTGGTGTTTAAGACGTTCACACCACGTTCTTTAGCTGAAAACTGCTCGCACAGTGTGTGTTACAAAACCACCACAATACTGTTCGAGCATCCAATAAATTTTAGCTCAACTTCATTTTAAAACCATGTCATAGCAAGCCAACGACTTTACCAGATTTAAATTGAACACTCGATTTCAACGTCTTTCTTATTACAATTAACACTAATATTTTTAGAGTCCAGCTTTTGTCCAACAATGTTGCTTTTCGAGGCTTTCCCGCTGAATTAATAATCTGTTTTTATAGAGAAGCAGAACAAAACATCTATTCCTGAGAGCGTGTCCATATAATGCATCAGTGATTTTCCTAAGGGAAGAATTAACTTCTGATTTATCCAAGCTTTGATTTCAATTTAAATGGTACAAAGTTGTTTTCGATGCAAACCCCATTATTATTGTATTTTTTGGCTTACAACTCGCAATTTTTGCATAATTTGCATACCCTACGAGACACTTATTTATGGATTTTTCCCCATATTTATAAGCAATATTTTGGCTGAGATATGACCGTTTTCATTCATTCTGACAGTGAAAATATTGAACACTACCATTTTCAGCCACTAGATGGCACTCGGGTAGTATGGCATGCCGTTGTGTCATGTAATAGGTTAAAGTGGCTATTAATGCCAATATTGGCTTGCCATACTAAGCCACCTTCGTCCAGCTCTGGGATCATGGAGCAAACATCAAATCAGCTTCATTTGCTGCACCGCCTCGGCGAAATGCAGCTAATTTGACTATTGAAGTGCATTTATAAGTAAAAGTTCAAATGAGACAAACCTTTGCTGTAATGTTGAGCAAACAAATAATTGTTTTAGGTGGTAATCTTTTTAAATTTCGAAGAAATGCACAGTGAGTCGTCCCTCTGTGCGCTCCCGCTTCCGCGAATCAGCTTTTGAAATGCAGCTGATTTGACTGTCAAAGTGCATTTATTAAATAAAGGTTAGACTGAGACACACCTTTACTATAATTTCAAGCAAACAAATAATTGTTTTTAAGGGTTAATTTTGTTAAATTCTTGTTAAATTCCTCCTGTGCACGCTCCCGCAGCCGCCATTTGGCAGCCAATTGATTTTTGTCACAACACCGGCCCACATTTCCAGGTTGTCAGCTGTGACGCGTAACAAACACGTCGCATCAGAGGTGATGCATAATAGATGCAATTTATTTGGCAAAGTGACATATTTATGTTTTTTCGCACTTTATTAGACATTTTTGGACTGATGCAACTTGTACGGCGGAAAATACGGTGCAGTTCAAATGCAAGACAAAAAAAAACTTTTATATAAGATAATGGGAAAAACATTCAGAAAGTTTGACATTTACTCTAATGTACCGGTAATAATGAGCAATAAAAAACATTACAAACGTATTGCTGATATGTGGTGTGGCTGTTAAAACAGTGTATTTGTCACTAAAATAAGCATTTTCAATATAAACCAGAGAATATTGCTTTAAATAGAAATTAGTCAATATCATCTAAACAGTCTGTAGATTAGAAAAACTCTTTTTGTTCTCTCCAGTATAAGACGAGCTTTGTAGCAGTCGTGATGGGTAGCCCTCATGCAGCAAGTGTCACATTATGTTGTGTGAATCTTTGCACAACTAACAAGTTTTTTGACTTTCTCGGGCCACACATGAGCAACTAATTAATTATTCTAAAGGAGCTGATTGTCATATCTGCTTGAGTTAAAACACAAACTCTTCTAATTGCAACAATGCTGAAGCTACAATCATAGAACCCAACCGAAGCCTTGCATCACCTGCAGACGCCCTCATCGTTAAAACAAACCCAATACAAAAAAGTTTATATCCTTTGCTAAGAATAAGCTGACCTGCCAACGAGAGATGCATCTTTACTTCAACACAAGCTGTTCTGATTTTCAACACAACAATAGTGAGATGATTCTGTCTGTCCTGTGTGTTTCTTTTCCTCGTGTTTCAGCTCCTGGACACGTCTGTCCCAAGCTCCAACCACTCCAGGTGTTTCCACTTCGTCTCATTGTTGAAACGAAGTGTGCTGATGTGCTATGTGCTCTCTCATACTGCTGCATTCATTATAACCATCTGCTCACTACAGACTCATGTTCGAGCTGCTGTTTAATTTACCATATCCATCCATCCATCCATCCATTATCTTTTACCCGCTTCTTCTATTTTGGGTCATGGGGGTCGCCGGTGCCCATGTCCAGCAATCACTGTGCGAGGGGCGGGGTACACAACTCCATCACAGGGACACAGAGAGACAAACAATTCACTCTCTCACTCCCACCTGGGGACAATTTAGAGTTACCAATCAGTTTAACATGCAGGTTTTTCGTCTGTGGGAGGAAACCGGAGAACCCGGAGAAAACCCACGCATGTACGGGGAGAACATGCAAACTCCACCCAGAAAGACCTCCGGACTGGGATTTGACCCGGGGACCTGCTCACTGAGAGGCAGCAGCTCTACCAGCTGTGCCACCGTGCTGCCAGTTTACCATATCATTTTATATTATTAGTGTTTAGCATATACCTTAGATCTTTTACCGTACCGTTTAGCGTTCGTTTAGCATATATCTTAGTGTACATCTTAGATCCTTATATGGTTTACTGTTGCTTTTTATACTTTTTTGTTGCTATTTTTGGATGTAACTGGGACCCTGAGTATACAGTTTTGTTCCATCTCATGTACATGTGATGCAAATGACAATAAAGATACTTGAACTTGATCAGCGTCTAGTATTTAGTCTGTGTGTTTTCACTCCCCTGGTATCCGTTCATTATCTATATAACCCTTCCATGGTGTCATGGCCTGCTCTTCTCTTCGTGTCATCTCCCTCCTTGTTAAAGTTATGCTGCCCCGTCAGAGTTTTATTGTTTATTTAAAATAAACTTTAAATATTCATTTTACCTGGCATCTCCTGCTCTATCCCTGCACTTACAACATTTAATGCCAGATGTCAAATAGTACTTTTTGATTATTGTTAACTAGGAAAGTAGCGTTATTTTGATCATCTAACTGTGTTTTAGTTTTCATAAATAATTGATTCAGGATAATTAATGAACTAGCATAAGCATATAGCCATTGTAATACTTTGCAACAAATATTGTGAACATTTGCTCCTAGCAGTAATTGTTTCAGTCTCATTTCTCTGGAGCTCATGCACTTGATGATCCACAGTGAGGTCTGCCTGAACAAAAAGTTGTGAAAATTGTTTATTTGAAACAAGCTACACTTAGAAATTACCAAAATTACCACATTTAAAAACATTTATGCCACTTTGTTTTTTTGTTGTTGTATGAAGCAAATTGATAAAACATTATTTAGACTGAATCATTTAAAAGACTCAGATTTCCCTATTCAGTCAAAATACTTACAGTTCTTGGTGCTGCAGAAAACATCATGTAAAACTGTAAAAAAAAATATATCTGATTGTGTTTATAGATTTAATATATTGATATTAGGCAAACAATCCTACTGGTAGATCTCGTTTGCACCGTTTGAGATCAGGTTTATTAAATAATGTTTTTATTTTTATAAAGGCAATGAGACTAAAACAAATCATATTCCCAAGGGGAAAAAATAAAGCACATTGTAACATTACTTCACATTATGTTTCATTGTATCAATATATTATAAAATACTTTTAAGGACTTTTTTATATTCCAGTATCAAACCCCTAATAGTATGTGTGTTTATACACGATTGATTCAAAAGAAGGACTAGTCCAGCCCCATCATCATGCCTGACCTACCTAACAAATCAGCTGGCAGCATCACAACGCACACACTCACACACACACTCACACACACACACAGAGCAGTCGAAGGCTCAGTCGATGTCACCTCCCTAACTGATGATAACATGAGCTGACATAACATTCAATGCTGCATGGCTCATGTCAGCCGGTGTGTGTAGTTTGTGTATGTGTCAGTCTAACCCTCATCATCCTCACCCCCACCCAACGCGTACTGGAGCCTCCCATAATGCTCTGTGTGCGACTGACGCCAGCCCGGATCACATGGTTTTAAACAGGAAATGATTATAGAGCTCAGCTAAATAAAAAGAAAAGTTTAAGTTAAACATGAACTGAATCAAAACTCAACAGGTGAACAAACCACGGTCTGGTCAGACAGCTCCTGCGTAAACATCGAAACCAGTGAGAAGAGGACAAGCTGTAGTTGTTTACGAGGACTGACGTGCAGCACCACCTCCACTCACCATCTGTATGGTGCTTACTGAATGAATGGGAAGGTTGGGTAGGTGGTTGTAGTTTATGTATAAGGTGAAAGTGTTTTAGTAGGTCAGTGTGTGTGTGTGTTGGGGGTGCACACCATGTATGAAGGTGAGTCAGCCAGACAGCCAGAAGCAGGATAATCAGCTTCTATTAGCCCTCGTTCCCTTTGGTCTTAATGAGATTAACGAGGTCAAGAAAGGCCAAGGCTGGACGTTTCATAGACTCACAGCAGAGTCGCTGATATCACCAATAAAAAGGCTTATTATACCCTGATTTTATGTATTTTAAAATAAGCTCACTAAGTCTTGATGAAATCTTTTTGGGACATTCATTGGATTTTTGACAAACTTGTCATTTTTCTATCCCATGTCTAAAAATAAGGTGAGCTCACGCCTCAGGGTTTTATTTAGGTCATTGAGAACCATCCCTCATCTGGACTACTTTAATAAATAATAGCATGTTTCATTTTATTTTTTATTTTTATTTTTTTGTTAGACACTAATTTAAGAATAACATTAACGTGTCAGATTAAAACTTTTGAAAACATACTAATTGCACATTATTATCTCAATTCTTTTTTAAGTAAAATTAAATCTAAAATGAAATGCTATCACTCCTTGAAGGATTATACATCCCCCCATCGCCTAGCATGCCAAGGGATGTGTTGGGAATTAGTCTTTAATACTACAACACCAAATGTCCAACAAAGTTCAGTCGGGTCATCTGGACTTCGTTTTGTTGTTGTTGTTGTTGAGAAGTTTTATCCGTCCTTCATCCAAAGGACTTCATCAGGCCGAGGAGCCACAACAAACTGATTCCCACAAGCAGCACATTCAGAGTCAGAGTCAGAGAGAGTCAGAGAATCTTTATTGTCATTTGCACCGCATGTGGTACATGTGATGAAACGAGATTATGTACACAGGGTCCCAGTTACATTCAACAACAAAATGTAAGAGAAAAACAGTAATAACATCTAGGATTGACTAAGAAAAACATCAACTAGAAATACACTAAGCACTAATGTAATAGAAAAAAAATCATTACAAACAGCAGCACGAACATGAGTCTGTATGAGTGGTCACAGATGAA
>JBBPBX010086838.1:0-14821 GCA_038048925.1 Garcialebias charrua
ATAAAAAGACCACAAAACAAAAATCCACAAAAAGAGCACAAGGCAAACACGGTCCGTGTAAATCCGTGTATCATTCGTTCTTTCTATTTTTAATTGCCAATCAAAAATCAAATAATGAAAAAGTGACTGGTTTTTTTGTTTTTCGTTTTATTTTTTTAAACCAAAAACGAAAAACGGCCTGGTTTTTTATATTTCGTTTTTATGCTAAGATCAAAAACACGAAATGGAAAATCAGGCACTTTAACAGAATTTGATTCTAATATTTAATTTGACGGCTTTACGTGACCCAGAAGTTTCGTGTAGGAGAGTAAAGGCCGGCGCAGAGCTCCGCGCTTGAGCGAGCGCGCCCCCCCGCTGTGTGAGCGCCGTGAGGTCGCCGTTGCACAAGCCCTTTGAACGTTCACGCGAGCGCGCCAAGCTCCAATTTTACGAGCGCCTACGCAAAGCGCGGTGTCTGACCAATCAGCTGCACGCGGAGGGGGACTGAACTGACCCCCTCCGCGTGCAGCTGCTCACAGAGAACGTGAGAAGAAAGCAGAGCTCTGTTGGAGCCACACGCTGCTTCACGCTGTGCTCTGCTGTGAACCCCCCCCACGCGCAGCGCGCGCGCGTGGCGCGGGGCTCGGTCCAGCGCGGAGCTCTGCACCGGCCTTTAGCCAGAAAAATAACTTGTCTACACTCCAGTTGGTGGCGGTAATGAACACCTAAGCGTTATGCGAACTGCCAAAAATCCCTAAAAGAAGAAGAAGAAACAGAAGAGGACGAAACGAAAGAGCACGTTTGGGACCCATAGATATAATAAACACTAGATAAGACAGCCCCGCTGTTGGCCAATGGAGACCGACATCGTCAGACGGCGGCCATCTTGGGACAGACAGAACGCCCACTCTTAACATGAATGTGAATGGTGCATTCACTATTAAAATAACCATAACTTGCTTAATTTCCATCCGATTTTAAAACGGTTTGGTTTGTTATAAATGTGAGAGATGTTGTTATAATATGGTATACTTAAGATGGACGTTCACATGAAAATAACGTTATGTAGACACTGTATTGCACTAGCAGTATACACAATAAGATTATATTTACATCTATTTCTAAATACATGTTTATTTCCAGCGAAATTAACTGACATATGTTACAATGCTAATAAATATTTAATACTATTTCATCATAAATAGTATTATTATTGGTGATATGAAATTAATTTATGCCAATTTTTTTCCCTACACATTTAAATATTATGTAATATTAAATACATTATTACACCAACCTTGGTCAATATGTGTAGTTTATTCTTTTTAGATACATGAAAAGATTTAATAATTGAGAAATATAAATAAACAAACAAATAAACAAAAATAAACATCTGATAGTGTGACATCTGATAGTGTGACAAGACTCTCACTCCCTCGGTGCAACAGTAACTATTTAAACATTAAAACACTGAAACATATAATAATAGACATAAGCATAAAATAGTAAAACTTTAACACTGTCCTGAGTTTTTGCATAGTGGTATAAGAGTATGAAAATTTACACCAACTCTAAAAACTAAAGCACTAAACATTTAATGAACATAATACTGTTCTGAGTTTTTGCATACTAGTACAAAAAGTAAAAAAGTATAAAAAGTATAACTATAAAATAAACTAAAGGTTCTAGCATTGACATTTGCAAAGTGGCAAAGCAGCATATCAGTTAATGTACACAGTATATGCATGAGGTAGTAGTTCATGTTGTTATAGAATGGCATATGCAGTAAGGCACATTGGGCATCCTTAAATATCTGGCGATGATGAAGCTCTTCTAATGCATGCTCTACCAACACTTTCTGTGTCTCTGGTGTTAGGGACTTGGTCAGATAATATGCAATCGGAGCTTTCCAATAACCTTGAAGCCCAACCACCATGAACACCAGAGCCTCAGAGGCAATGTCAGCTTCATTTATCCGATCTCCCATGTCCACAAATCCAGACATTGTTTGTGTCTGAGGATCATATTGAACATGCTTTTTGATGGCCATGGCATCCAGCATCAAAGAGACACATCCGTATTTGGCCTCATCTGCTTTGCGACGTTGCTCCAGCATGTCCAACATCATTTTATTTAGACCAGGTTTGGCATCAACAGAGCTCAGCCACCTTAGTAAAATAAAAAAGTAAAAATTTAACCATACAATCATTTAAACACTAAGCATCCCTACTGAAAACACTTGGCATCCCAAAAATAGATGCCATTGCACTAAAAAGTTAAAAATGTAAGCCTTTTTCAGCAAGTTCTACAATTCATGGTAACACAATATGTAGCGCTTAAGTTTCTCCAAGTGATTTAGTTTACAGTCAAACATAATGAAGAATACCTTTGCAATGATCTCGGATGTGGGAGGCAAATATGCAGAGTGTCTCTCAGATAGTGATATGCCTTTGGCCCATGCAAATGGAGCGTAAGGGCAAACTCTCTCTGGGCCTTGGTGTACTTGCTGCCCTGCCTCGACAACAGTTGAACTGGAAGATCTGAAAAACAGTTAAGAGTGATTTAGTGGGTGTCATTTCACCAAAGAACATAAAATACCCTATATACTATGTATTCAATGTAATATTTTTAATTTACCCGAGTAGCATTCAAGCTTGTCTTTTAGCTCTTCATTGATGAGATTTTTCTCCTTCAGTTCCTCTAGAAGAGACAGCATGCTTTTCTTGGCCCTCCTTTCTCTTGCCAAGGCATTCGATTTCTCCCTCTGCAATTTCCTCACTCTAGCTGAGGCTTCATTAAGTTTGGCATATATAGCCTTGGGGCAAGGAGGCAGTGAATACGGGTGGTCAGTGGCCTGCCGCTTGCAGCACTTTCGCCTCTTTGCAGTGGCTTCCAGTTGCTTTGCAAAAATATACAAATATATAAATAATATTAATGTGGAATTTAACAGTTTAAAAAAAAATAATTATTCACTTATCAATTGTGTGAATCAATTAATACTCACAACATCAGACTGAGCTTTATCCTGAGACAGGTCCATTGCCAGGTTGTCTTCTATTCTTCTAGAGGTGTTTGAGCCTCTTGTTTTTACAAGCTAAAATAAACAAAAGTAGAGTGTCTAAAATGTGCTATGTAAAGAACAACACATTGTTTATTGCTAAATTTGCAGAAAGAAATACTAAACTGTGACATTTAACCACATATTTATATATACAGTAGTTTATAGACATATCAATCTTATACATCTTGAAATCTTGTAGGTCGATGATACATACCTTTTGAAGATGCGATGGAAAATTGAAAAGTGTTGGAACAACACTATCTTTTAATCTAACAGTCTGCCCTGTCCGATCGAAGTCCTCAGAACTGAAGTGATCACTGCAGAGCAGTGTCCTGTCCAGGGCAACAAAACCCTCTCTTCTCAGGGCAACTTCCCACTGCCGCCTCCTCTCTCTGGTTTTGGGAAACCTTAAAAACATGAAGAAGATGGTCATTATTTTCCACACTTCCTTTCTTTACCTTTGAATTATAGTAATGACAATTATACACATATATCATACTTTTGGTGTGCTTGCATTTACTTTTGGTACAATAAAACAGCTATTAAAAATTGTGTCCAAAAGAAACACTAAATCATACATCATAATTTATATAAAGATACTTTTACAAGCCGTATACCATACCATACCATTTTATTTATAGAGCACTTAAAACAACAACAAGGTCAACCAAAGTGCTGTAAATATATATTATGTCATTATTATGTAAATATATATTATGTATAATATTATGTCAATAATATTATCTCACATTTTGGTGTGTAGCATGACCAATAATGTGCACTGATCCAAAATATAACTATGATTATTCTAATTAAAGTAATAATACTGTCACAGAGTCTTACTTGTGAAATGTGATCCCAAGGTTTCTTGTTTTGATGTTACGCCTATTGGAGCATCCATAGGCTGCACAAAAGTCAGGCATCTTGTCAAAGAGTATTTCTGTAAAACACAAAGCAGTAATTAGTGTTGAACATACCAAACCGCTTGGAAATCATGTGCAGCTTTAGTTCAGTTAAAAACAAAGAGCTCCTAGTGATCTAAGAATGCTGGGGAAATATTTGGAATACTGTTCATTCATTCATTCAACCTTTATTTATACAGGCTAGCCTCGTTGAGTCACGGGGACTCATTTACATGAGGGACCTGTCTCACTCACACCAAACAACCATCCACTCTCTCACTCACACCTAGGGTCAATTTAGAGTCACCAATCAGCCTAACAAGCATGTTTTTTGGTCTGTGGGAGGAAACCGGAGTACCCGGTACTAGCTATACTAGCTGTATAGCTAGCCCTTAATCAAAGGCTCTTGTTAATAGTATGCTAATAAATACAATCATGATCAAGATAGTCATTTACAGTAGTTTGTAATAAAATAGTTATTGGTGTAATAAAAACAGATTCTAGATTCTCGATGAGTGTGACACCCAAAACATGAATAAAACGTTTTAAAAAAGACAAAAGTGCTGTCTGACTACCAAAGAAATCATAGCCACGTTAATAACGTTTTTAAAAAGATAAACCGTTTGTAAATCCGTCAAGATTACAGCGAGTTAAGAGTATTTTTGTTTGTGTAAACCCCTCACCTCCATTCAGTTTCAACAGCTGCAGCTAATGTTGCTGTCTGTCGCAAGATGGCTGCCACGTGACGACGCCGGAGACTCCGCCTCAGCTTATCTAGTGTTTATTATATCTATGTTGGGACCTGCCTGCCACAACCTGCCATGGAAAGTTATGTATTATTTCGAGAATCAAAGCGTGTCACTCTAAAAGAGGAGGACATGACAACTGAAAAAATCAGCAGGATTTTCCAGGTATAAATTGTGTTAAAGAAACTTTTTTGTGAAACTGAATTGTACTTTTAACCACAAAAGGTAGCTTAGCCTACATTTTCAATACCTGCTATATTAGCTTAATAATTCATAGTATTATTTAGTTTGTTTTGTTATATTTACTCTCTGCAGTAGCTTTAATTTTTTTGATTAATTCTACTTAATTTTTTGGGGGGAGGGGGGCTTGGTTGTTTTAGGTTTTAAAGATTTTGACGTTGTTTTTATCTGTACATTTGTGGTCGTTTACTTGAGTTAATTTTTAGTCATTTATTTGATGTAAAGTGCATTATAAATCACTATATTATAATAAATACCATTCCTTTTACAAAGGTTCATGGCTCCAGTGTCTATATCACGGATGATGCCAATGTTGCCATATTTCCTGGAAATGATGGTCGCTTCAGCACTATTGACCTCATGGTAAGGGGGCATTATGAAGTGCATGGAGAGAGCGACGCAGTGGCGGAGCCATCCAGTGTGCCTACTACACCATTGAACCCTACCCACTTCTCCTTCCGCCGACCACCCAGTGCTGCTGCGGGTTCAGCTGCAAGGCCTTCTCCAAGAACACCCATGGCAAAGACATTCCAAAGGTGATCAAATGATTTAACACATAGGTATCAGGCTAATATGAGAGTGCATCTATTACAGTGAATTAAAACACTATTTTCATCTCCAGGACCATCTTCATTGCTGATCTTGTGGAGGGCAGATTGGAAACGAGCAAAACCCTGACAGTTCGATTCTCAGAATTTGAGGCAACTGTCATGGGCATCACAAGTAAAGTAAATGATGCTCTTGAACAAGAAGACTCGTTCATCCTTACTGATGGTCAGGGAAAACAGATTTTGGATACAGAGGGAACCAGAGGTAAATAAATAAAAATGAGTATTTAAACCACTCTTGTTTAAACAAAACTACCTTTTTTACAGTTCATTTCTGAAAAATGTAAACTATTTTCTTTTAAGGATCAGCATTTTGGAAACAGAATGCAAGAAAAGTCTGTGCTGTTAAGGAAGGAGATTTTCAGCAGTTACAAGGAAGCAAAAAAAGAAGGTTGAGGTATGCAAACTTGATTTGTCAGTCATCACGATGGCATAATATGAATACAGGGAACCCCCGACCTACGACTCCACCGACCTGCGAACCACGGGACCTACGAATGAGCCAAAGTAGAAGAATGCCATCGACGTACGGCAGAAAATACGTGACCTACGAACGAGCCCCATTACAAGTATATAATCGAGCTACGGCGTAACTGCGTCACACACGGCAATCGGCGAGGTGGGGGAGGGGATTGCCCCTTGGCTGTTGTTAGTTGGGCATGGGCGTGACACATTCATTGTTGAGCAATGGCTAAGCAGTTCCATCAGATGCAGGTTTGATCATGAGAAAAACATCTGTCTACCTACACTTCAGTCAAAGTAAGGCAATTTTGTTTCATTTTTCTGCTGCTTCTAGCTTTTTCTGAGTTCATGGACTTCTTTCTCATGCACATGGACACTCATCAACGCACTGGTTTCAAAAACATGATGGTTGCAACATGTTTCTGATAGATGTGATGCTGCTGATGGATTTATGGATTCATGTGTGATTGTTGACATCATTTTGCTGATGTGAGTCCCTGATTTGCTGCTGTTCTGATGTTAAAAGCTGCACTTTGAGAAGTGTTCATGTGTGATTGTTGACATCATTTTGCTGATGTGATTTCCAGCTGATTTCCTGCAGTTCTGATGTGAAGTTACTGATGTACAGTTACTGTGTGTGTTTATGGATGCATGTGTGGTGTAATGGTTTAGATAAGTGTTTGTAAATAAAGTTCTGTGCATGTTTATGGCCCAGTATGTCAGTCTCATGCTGTTAAATGTGTGCGCGGCGCACCGTTAGCGGTATTTCCGCGACCTACGAACGGAATAACGACCTACGAACGGGACGCAATTTTCACCCCCTACCTACGACAGGATCGAGCTGCGAACGGTTCTTAGGTCCCGAACTCGTTCGTAGGTCGGGGGTTACCTGTATTCTCCTTACCTGAAGAGGATCTTTTTTGTTAGAACTGATGCCAATATAGGCCATTCAAGTCTCTGGAATGTCTGGTATGATCACTATGATTACATTAACTTATAGACTTTGCTCAATTATAATGTATGGATTAGTTTGACAGATCATTGGAAGTTGCAATTGTGGAATTATTGCATTTTGAATGCTGGGTTTGAGATATGACACAGTCAACAGGACTACACAACAGGTTACAATAATTACATTTTTACTACTGTATTGCTGAGACCAAGTAGGTTGTAACATGTATATATTTGCCTGTTTTTCAGTCGGCGAGATGATAATGGTCTAGATGCAGTGTTTGATACAATTGAAGAGGTGGTCCTAGCAGCACAGGGTCTCCGGGACGTGTCAACTACAATTAAAGAGCTGGCAAACCTGGCAAGTTCCAACCGAAGAACAACAGTGTCCTTGACAGAGGCTGAAGCAGCAGCTGTGAAAGATGCCTTTGCCTGTGTCATCTGCAAGGGTAAATAAAAAGTTTTGTCTTTTGCTGGCAGAAGTCAGTGCGACTCGTGTACCAATGTTCATGAAAAAGCTATAAATAATATAACTACGTATGCAATTACTGTATTAAAAAAATACATTTTCTGAATTAAATTTGCAGGTCCAGTGGTTGAGCCCATGGTTTCATCCTGTTGCCATAGCATTGTTGGCTGCAGGATCTGCATCGAACAGTGGCAGCAAAATTCTCTATTTTGCCCAAAATGCCGAGCGGATGATTTTGACAACCATACACAAAGACTCACTGGATTGTCTGATGCACTGGCTGCACTGGATAGCATACTGTAAAAGTGTACAGTATTGTGCTCATGCTGTTCTTTGTTTTGTTCCTCTAATGTTTTTTTATTGATGCACTCAAAGCACTTTTGACTTTTGAAAACGTTTATGCATCTTCATTGTGTTCTTATTTTTCCTAAATATTTCAGTGCTGAAAGAGAGTACCTAATATTTGCACTATTTTTGTTATATTCTCTTACTGTTATCCAAATGGAAACATTGGAAATTAGGACTCATTTATTTATGTTGCTATGCTGTCGAGTTTTAAGCTCAACTTCAGACTAATTCAAAGTCAACCTAAAATGCAGGAAGCTTTTGTAATTTTTTATATGCCTTTGTAAGCCTAGAAAGGTTAAATAAAATGGTTCAAAGCAATACAATTTTGCCAAATTATTCATCTGACCACTTAGAGGCATGGCAGCTTTGAAATATATGAATAACATCCAGGTTTTTCAATAATTAAAAAAGCATACAAAATTACTCAAGAACACCATGGGCTAAGAACATAAAAAAGGTGTTTATTTTTTCAGACATATCTTGCAGTCACATTCATTAGGCAGATTAAAGCATCTTGGAAAGGAGTATCATCATTGTTTACCACATGATTAAAAAGAAGAGAGATGTCAGGGTAGTTTTCTGCAAAACTTTGCTCTGCATGGCATCTGCCCTCTTCAGATGAAAACGGATCAGCTCCGAATGTGGACTCCCAAGTCAGTGAAGATCCCAAGTGTTGCTCATACAGGTTTGCCACAACAGAAGCACAAGGAAGAAGCTCCTCAGAGACTTTAGATGGACAGCCACCAGCAGCAAGTTCATTGGGTATTCCACGACCTAAGACATGGAGTCAAACAGCATTGGTTAGATTGGGAATGGAAACAACTATTTAATATTTCTAAAGTGTAAATACTCGGTTAAGCATACCTGGGATCTTGTGTGCATTCCATGAACGCACCACTCTGTCAAGTCCAATTTGGCTTACTTGACATGTCAGATTTGAGATGCAGAATCTAGTGAGGTTGTCCTCCATATTCACAACCTCTTGGTCCAGCAGGTGCACCAGAGCCCGTTTAAGTGGATAGTTCACACGATTGTTGACCTCTGGCCACAACCTCTCCACTCGAAGGTTCTGATGTTTTTAGGTGGAAGGGAAATACAAAAGCAGAAAATGTAACATGCTATTGATCATTTTAAAATCAGAATCGTCTTAATTTTCTAAGTGTCTGTGACACATACAAGCATTTCGACTCAATTTTTACATTATTTATGATATAAAACTACCTATTAATAAGATGGACAGTAAGGCAATCAAATCAATTCAGAGGAGATAATAAAAAATATGTAGAAATAAGTATGAACACAGAACATGTTTTTATATGTAGGTTTATTTATTTATTTATTTTTAGAACATTGCATAATAAGAACATGTCAGCAGTAAGCATCAATGTAAATATGACGGAGTTAGCGCAACAGCTAGTTTTCATTTATTGTCCTAAGGCAGGTAAGAACAAGAAGCATCACATAAACATTACCTATGTACTACACAAACAAAATGAAGTTAAAATAAGGATAACAAAATTATCCATAATATACATATGAGTGCACCTCCAGTTAGTTTTCAACCAATGTTTCAAAGTATTTTTAAAGCTGGAGTAGGTGCCACAATTCCTGTTATGGGCTGGCAGTGTTCCATGACTGCGTGCCTCTGATGGACACCACCATTTTGATCAAATTTTATTATTAAAGCTAATAGTAAAAAACAAATTGCACACCACAGAAAGACAATTGCACATGTGCAGTAGTTCCACAAGGTTTCTTGGAGAGCTGAGTCATGTTTAAATATGTTAAATGCTCATCCTAAATTAGGAAAGGTGACAGTGCATGAGGCACTAATAATTTCTATTAGAGCTTTCATAAAACACTCACCCTTGTTGATGTTGTTTGGAGGTATGGTGATCTGCTGAGGTTGTGTCTGTATCTTGACAGCCTCTCCTGCATGTAAAGACACAAGTAGAACTCCTTGCCATGATCAACGCGAACTTGGTCCCACATGCCATGGTTCACGACAGCAGATCTGAAATTAAATATTATTTATGTGATTGCACTGAATTTAACCAATTCAATGAGTGTATATATTTAAAAATGGAATTCATGCCTGAAAAGTTCTAACAATAATAATGGCAGTTGTGAATATATTCACCTGTATACATCCTCATAAATCACAAGGTTGTTTTTCACTGGCATAGTTGAACGTGCAACGATTTTGCTGCTGTAGCCATCAACAGCCAAAACATGTGTAACTCCAAACATCCCTAGCTTTTCATTTTGGTCTAAATGAAGTTTATGGCCCATATATTCTGCATGGTATGGAGTTGGATTTAAATTGCGAGCACCCTGAGGAAAAAATAAAATAATTAGCACATCATCATCATAAAATGTTTTTATAACAACTCTTTTGCACTTTACATTTTCAGAAATGACCAGTAAACAAATACATATTATTTATGTTAGTCCGTAGGCCTAACTTTAATTTAGGGGCCATTTGAACCTGTAAAATCAACTATATAACATAGGTTTGTTGCCATAGATTCTATCATTAAAATTATAACTGTTCAGTTTCGATTGACAACAGTCATCTTCATACATGTAAACCTACCAGTAGGGATCGCTGTTGTCAAAATGTTCACTTTCTTACTAAAAAACAATCTCAGTCCCACACGTGAGGTATCCACATGGTTAAACCCACTGATCTGTATTACTGGATTGGACATCACGATTTATCGTGCGCTGCACAGGTGCCATTGCTATGCACTGAGTCGGGACTCAGGAACATCCATGGATGGTGGTGAAAATTAGATGCAGCAGACAGTCACGCAAGGAATATCAAAAAGGGTGCAATGTTTTGCCATAAATTGTTAACATTCATTCATTCATTCAACCTTTATTTATACAGGCTAGCCTCGTTGAGTCACGGGGACTCATTTACAAGAGGGACCTGTCTCACTCACACCAAACAACCATCCACTCTCACACTCACACCTAGGGTCAATTTAGAGTCACCAATCAGCCTAACAAGCATGTTTTTTGGTCTGTGGGAGGAAACCGGAGTACCCGGAGGAAACCCACGCATGCACAGGGAGAACATGCAAACTCCACCCAGAAAGGCCTTTATTATGACAACAAAATCGCAAGATCAAAGGTTACCACATTGTACAGGTCGTTAAAATAAATTTATTTTAAAAAATGGTGTAGATGTGGGAAGTAGCTCAGTAGCTTAACATGAATTTATCTGCTTGATGTGTGATGGTACGATGTAGATTATCTGTTAAGTTTGTTCAAACTGAAAATTAATGAAACCAAATGAAAACTAAATGCAATGGAATTATTCTTTTTCAAATGGATGAGTAAAAATAGATTGCTTTTTTAAAATGTTAATTTTCCACACATTAGATTTCCCAACAAACAAAGAAAATCCGAGCTGTAGACTCACAGTTTGTACAGCTCGGATTTTATGATGGATAGCTTCCATAAACGCATTTGCAAAAACCTATAATGAAAAGTTCCCAGATGCTTACAAAATTTTCTCTTGGGAGAATACTTAATTTTACATATCACATCAGCAATTTTCTCCGTTTTAATTTAATTCATAATTTAGTCGGATAAGAAATAGGGGGCTACTAATATTTTTATGATAGATTGATGCACATCCCTCACTGTATGGTTTTGTTAACATGACTCAATGCATAGTAATGGCGTCTATGGAGGTAAGCACAAAAATTACCTGAAGCCGGTGTTACACCATATTCTGTGACCTATCATATATTGTGACCATAGGAGGCGCTGTTGCATTTTTACAACATACTTTGCCATATTTGTTAAAAATATATTATATGAAGTAGCTTAATGTGTAATTTATTAGAATTATAAAAATTAGAAAGAGTTATTCATTTTGTTATGTTACTTGAAGATTATTATTGTTGAACTAGATGTTTGAAAAAAAAAAAGGTGTACATATAATAAGATTTTTTTCTTCTTTCTGCTACCTTTCATTTTTTTACATTTTGTATTCTTACTCTTTATGGAATTGTTTGTATTGTATTTTAAAATCAATAAATTTTATAAATAAATATTTGAGAAACACTATCATATTATGTTACCATCTATAATTTCACAATAATCATAATATCAGTGATCATATTTTAATTTTTATTATTTGGAGGAAGGAGAGAGAGTCAGCCTCCTTCCTCCAAAAAATTTAAATTAACATCTGCCCACTAAAATCATGATTATGATGGAAATATATAATCAGTTATCGCAAAGTATGGTGTAAAAATGCAACAGCGCCCCCTATGGTCACAAAATACGATAGGTCACAGAATATGGTGTAACACCGGAATTCATGGTATGGCTGATGAAGCTCGGTATGGCTGATGAAGCTCTCTTAGAGTTCTTCCAACCCGACCCTCTCCTGCATGCAGCCCCAGTGAAGACAGATAGCCGGTCATAAACTTCCTGCCATATGATGGTCCCGTCTGTCACGAGATTACACATTTACTAACACTGTTTGCTATATTCTGTGAGAATCTGAATGACAACTTACCTCATATATAGACTGAATTTTTCATTCAACCTTTATTTAGTCAGGTAAATCTTTTGAACCTCATGGGCTCATTTACGAAAGCGACCTGCTAAAACTAAAGAACAATGAACAGCAGTGGTAGAATTTCCTTAAACAATAAACAAACAAACAATAAACAATAGAAAACAAAAGAGAGAAAAAAACAAAAGAAAGTTTTTTTTTTTTTTTTTAACAAAGTATCAAAAAACTAGCAAAACATTATAAGGTAGACGTATAAAATCAAAGACAGGAACAAATCTGCATTGGTTTTTGCCAGGATTCCAACAGATTCTGAAAACCATTTAGAGAAGTCAAGGTCGAGAGCTTCAGATCTTTTTGTAAGATATTCCATGAAGCAGGAGCGGAGTAGGAGAAGGCCCTTTTTCCAAGTTCAGTCCTCACTGACGGAACACTGCAGGTAATCATGTCCTGAGAGCGCACACTGTAGCTGCACTCACGCAAAGACATGTAGGAGGAGATGTATGAGGGCAGCAGACCAAGAAGTGATTTAAAGATGAAAATGTACCAGTGGAAGAGTCTGCGTGAGGTTAATGATGTCCAGTTAACCAGTGAATACAGGGTGCAGTGGTGGGTACGATAATCACAACCAGTTATGAATCTTAGTGCACCATGATAGACAACATCCAACATCCGCAGGGTGCTTGTAGGAGCATTCATGTAGAGAATGTCACCGTAATCAATGGAGGGAAGGAAAGTCACAGATACAAGGCGTTTCCTGACATTCAGTGATAGACATTGATGGAGATGTTCAATATTTATCATCTAAAACTAATTACTCTGACCCAATAATTATAACCCAGCTCACTTATATCAAATATTCTCTGTTCCCTTTAAACACTTATATTTGATAGTACAAACATGTTGTTTGCTTTTTCTCTGATACAGAAAAGACAGTCTTCTAGCCTTGACAAATGTTTGGACTAGATGTTCTTGTTTGATCAGAACCATGACTTGTTTGTTTTATCTGTAAGACGTCAGAGCTTGTCAAACTCCACCTGCTTCTTGTATAAATAGCTTGTCATGTCCAGTACAATTTGGAATTGTGCAGGACAATGTATTTGAGACCAAAATAAGTTTCAAAGGACATTAAAAGCCCTTCCCCCTTGCAAGGTTGTTTGTCTGATTTAACACTGTTCTCTTGTTTATCTTTGTGTGGTTTTTATTAAGGTAACAGGGGTTTAAAATCCCCATCATTTTGGTGCCGAAAACCCATTCTCCCCACGCCTGCTCCTGAAGACCTCTGAACGGAGCGCAGCTGCGAGGCACGGTAAATATGGCAGAAAGTCCAGTGATTGGGTTTGTCTCTGGCCAGCTTCCTCTGTCCATGGTGCGGTCAGGATCGGGTTGGCGGAGATTCCTAGACATCCACGCAGGTCAGCAAGAAATGTGAGTGTTAAATAGTGTTTGTTGATATGTCGTTTTTAAAACAATTTGATTACAGTAACAGGAAATAGTTCACCCTGAGCCGATGACTTGACACTATGAATGAGGTGTCTGCTTTTCGATAACTAGGCGAATTTTGCGCACACGCTAGTTGGCAGAACCAAGATTTCCGTGATTTATAAGCGAGGGCAGCCAAAAACACGCCAAGACCAGAAATGTGAGGCTGGCTGCCTGACCTTTAAATTGGACGTTTAGTGTGTCCGGCCAGGCGAGAAGTAATATTGAGACAGGAACGTTTATTTTTATATTTGACGCGTCATTATGTACTGTATTTGTTTAGTCTTTTTATGTGTATGTTTGTTTCTGGAGCCCTGCACCTCTGCTTTTTCTTCCTCCCATTTTCCTCAGTGTGTGCATGTGTAGCTCGGCTCCTGTCTGTTATCTGTGGGCCTTCACCCCCCCCCCCACCCGAGCTGAGCCTGCAGCCTGTTTTCTGTTCTCTGAGAGTGAATGTGCAGGTACTGTACTTGTTTTTTGTGTCTGAGAAGTTGCTATTTTGGAGGTGTAACTGCATCTAAAAGGTTTTCCAGTTTGTTATTATTAGCTCACATGTATTAAGAAATACTTTGCACAAAAGGTTGTCCGTCTAAAGGCAAAATAGAGAGATAGACCTTTAGTCAATAGAAAAAATATGGCAGAATGAGTCGAGAGGAGCGAAGCATCTGATAAGTTTTTATTTTATTTTTCAGCTCAACCTTGGGATGCCTCAGCTGTGCCTGCGCCTCCCCCAGATAATTTGGCAAAGGCGAGCTTGGTTCATTGGGTTTGCTACTAAAGTTAATTAAATGTAAATGTCCAACCGTTCATTACTTTTGAAGGTTTACAAAAAATCGTTTAGTGGATCATGAGTTATTTTGCTAAGTGACAAAACAAACAGTTTCAGCTGTTTTATCCTTCATTATGAAATGTTAGTTTCAGAGCAGAAACTAACAACCTTCCCCCACTCCCTCTCCACCCCTCCACCCACCCCCCCATCTTCCCCCGTCTGTGTGAATATTTATATGTATTTACTTATCTGTGCTGACATAGTAGA
>JBBPBX010086839.1:0-14821 GCA_038048925.1 Garcialebias charrua
AATAATAATAATAATGAATTCAATTTATAACGCACTTTTCATTAATGAAAATCTCAAAGTGCTACAAGGAGCAACAGAATTAAATGTCAATAAAACAAATAATAAAACAATTAAAATCAATAACAATATCAGCTAAGATCAAAAGTAGAATCATGAGGAGGTAGAGTATGCTTGGTCGAAAAGAAAGGTCTTCAAGTCGCTCTTAAAGTCAACCACAGACTGTGGGGCTCTTAGACAGTCAGGAAGAGAGTTCCACAGGCGGGGGGCAGCCACACTGAAAGCCCGGTCTCCCATGGTCCTTAATTTGGTTCTCGGAATGTGAAGGAGATCTCATTGAGCCTCGTGGACTCATTTACAAAAGCGACCTGCTACAAACTAAAGAATGATGAACAGCAATGATAGAATTTCCTAAAACAATAGAAAAACAAAGGAGAGAAATACTTTCTTTTTTTTTAAACAAAGTATCAAAAACTAGCAAAACAAGGTAGATGTATAAAATCAAAGACAAGAACATATCTGCATTGGTTTTTACCAGAATTCCAACATATTCTTAAAACCATTTAGAGCGGTCAGGGCCAAGAATAAACTGAATTATAAATAAATTTAATTAGGAATAAATTTAATTATAAATAAACTAATTATAAATAAATTTAATTGTGAACTGAATTATAAACAAACTGAATTATAGATTGAATTATAAACAAACTGAAATGTAATTAAATTTAATTGTAATTAAATTTAATTATAAATAAATTTAAGTATAATTCAATTGAATTATAAACAAACTGAACTGTAATTATAAATAAACTGAATTATAAATAAACTGAATTATAAATAAATTTAATTATGAATAAATTTAATTATAAATAAACTGAATTATAAATAAATTTAATTATGAACTGAATTATAGATTGAATTATAAACAAACTGAAATGTAATTAAATTTAATTGTAATTAAATTTAATTATAAATAAATTTAAGTATAATTCAATTGAATTATAAACAAACTGAACTGTAATTATAAATAAACTGAATTATAAATAAACTGAATTATAAATAAATTTAATTATGAATAAATTTAATTATAAATAAACTGAATTATAAATAAATTTAATTATGAACTGAATTATAAACAAACTGAATTATAGATTGAATTATAAACAAACTGAAATGTAATTAAATTTAATTGTAATTAATTTTAATTATAAATAAATTTAAGTATAATTCAATTGAATTATAAACAAACTGAACTGTAATTATAAATAAACTGAATTATAAATAAATTTAACTATGAATACATTTAATTATAAACTGAATTATAAATAAATTTAATTATAAACTGAATTATAAACAAACTGAATTATAGATGAATTATAACCAAACTGAAATGGAATTATAAATAAACTGAATTATAATTAAATTGAATTATAAATAACTGAACTGAATGAAGGCCGGTGGACGTGGTGGGCAGCGCAGCTCTTTCATATCAAACGATCACAGAGAAATCAAACGAGTCCTCTTCTCTTTTCAAACGTGTTTATTTGGAGCAGAGGATCAGAACAACTTCTACAGCAGAACTTTGGTTCTTCAATTCACTCGTGGTCCCCTGAACACACCACCACCTCCTCCACTCTGGGGCCTTCGGGGCCTTCGGGGGGACAGGAGCGGCTGACTGCCTTCAGCTCCTCCTCGGGGTCTTGCAGCTCGACGTTCGGCTGAGCTGAAATAAGAAAAGAACAAAAGTTACGCAGAACAAGGAGAAGGTTCGACGGAGCGTTCGTTGATGGAGCTCTCATGGTTCAGTGACTGAATCAGCCGAAAAGGAACAGGTTGGTGCTGGAAGGACCCGAATGTCCCCGAACATCAGCCGAAGGGCCCGACCTCAGCTGACGGGCCTCCAAGTGCTCGTCCAAAAACTGTTTCTTAACCTGACAGGAAGTGAAGCTGGTGCTCAACTTCCTGTTGGGCGTCGGCTTCACCGACGACGGGCAGCGTAGTAATCTGATTACTCCTCATGGAGCAGGTTTAGTAATCTGATTACTACTCATGGAACAGGTTTAGTAATCTGATTACTACTCATGGAACAGGTTTAGTAATCTGATTACTACTCATGGAACATGCTGGTGAAGATTCTCAGTCGTCCAGGACATGATGAAATCAAAAAAGGCGTTCAATACAGGATCAACTGGACTTTATTTATGGTTTATTTATGACTATTTATTTATTTATGACTTTATTTATTTAATAAAGTCCAGTTGATCCTGTATTGAACGCCTTTTTTGATTACTCATGGAACAGGTACGACGGGCAGCTTAGTAATCTGATTACTCCTCATGGAGCAGGTTTAGTAATCTGATTACTACTCATGGAGCAGGTTTAGTAATCTGATTACTACTCATGGAACAGGTTTAGTAATCTGATTACTACTCATGGAACAGGTACGACGGGCAGCTTAGTAATCTGATTACTCCTCATGGAGCAGGTTTAGTAATCTGATTACTACTCATGGAGCAGGTTTAGTAATCTGATTACTACTCATGGAACAGGTTTAGTAATCTGATTACTACTCATGGAACAGGTTTAGTAATCTGATTACTACTCGTGGAACAGGTACGACGAGCAGCTTAGTAATCTGATTACTCCTCATGGAGCTGGTTTAGTAATCTGATTACTACTCATGGAGCAGGTTTAGTAATCTGAATACTCACAGGACAGGTTAGTAATCTGATTACTCCTCATGGAGCAGGTTAGTAATAGAGCAGGTTTAGTAATCTGATTACTACTCACAGGGCAGGTTAGTAATCTGATTACTCCTCATGGAGCAGGTTAGTAATAGAGCAGGTTTAGTAATCTGATTACTACTCACGGAGCAGGTTTAGTAATCTGATTACTACTCATGGAACAGGTTTAGTAATTTGAATACTCACAGGGCAGGTTAGTAATCTGATTACTCCTCATGGAGCAGGTTTAGTAATCTGATTACTACTCACGGAGCAGGTTTAGTAATCTGATTACTACTCATGGAACAGGTTTAGTAATCTGAATACTCACAGGGCAGGTTAGTAATCTGATTACTACTCACAAAGCAGGTTTAGTAATCTGATTACTACTCATGGAACAGGTTTAGTAATCTGAATACTCACAGGGCAGGTTAGTAATCTGATTACTCCTCATGGAGCAAGTTAGTAATAGAGCAGGTTTAGTAATCTGATTAGTACTCACAGGGCAGGTTAGTAATCTGATTACTCCTCATGGAGCAGGTTAGTAATAGAGCAGGTTTAGTAATCTGATTACTACTAACTGGGCAAGTTAGTAATCTTATTACTCCTCACAGGGCAAGTTAGTAATCTGATTACTACTCATGGAGCAGGTTAGTAATCTGATTACTCCTCACGGAGCAGGTTAGTAATCTGATTACTACTCATGGAGCAGGTTAGTAATCTGATTACTCCTCACGGAGCAGGTTAGTAATCTGATTACTACTAACAGGGCAAGTTAGTAATCTGATTACTCCTCATGGAGCAGTTTAGTAATCTGATTACTCCTCACGGAGCAGGTTAGTAATCTGATTACTCCTCATGGAGCAGGTTAGTAATCTGATTACTCCTCATGGAGCAGTTAAGTAATCTGATTACTCCTCATGGAGCAGTTTAGTAATCTGATTACTCCTCATGGAGCAGGTCAGTAATCTGATTACTCCTCATGGAGCAGGTTAGTAATCTGATTACTCCTCATGGAGCAGGTCAGTAATCTGATTACTCCTCATGGAGCAGGTTAGTAATCTGATTACTCCTCATGGAGCAGGTTTAGTAATCTGATTACTACTCATGGAACAGGTTTAGTAATCTGATTACTACTCATGGAACAGGTTTAGTAATCTGATTACTACTCATGGAACAGGTACAACGGGCAGCTTAGTAATCTGATTACTCCTCATGGAGCAGGTTTAGTAATCTGATTACTACTCATGGAGCAGGTTTAGTAATCTGATTACTACTCATGGAACAGGTTTAGTAATCTGATTACTACTCATGGAACAGGTTTAGTAATCTGATTACTACTCGTGGAACAGGTACGACGAGCAGCTTAGTAATCTGATTACTCCTCATGGAGCTGGTTTAGTAATCTGATTACTACTCATGGAGCAGGTTTACCTGAAGGAATACATCACGCCTTTACGGCAGGGGCGTCAGCGTCACGCCAGAGACCCCGCCCTCTGGGTATTTAAGGCGCTGACGCCCATCCTACTTTCTCCAAAATGCACTTCACCGAGCTTTCAGCATTGAAAAGGGCCAGGTATGTTGCACCTCGTTCCCTTCCTTCAGGGAACATGAGTTATGGTGCATAACTTTCAGTTCCCTTATCAGTCAGTCACTCGGTGCAACATAATTGCTATGGGAACGTAATTCATTCACGCCCTTGAAATGCTCAGTAAAATGCATGCTAGTGTGAACATCCGCCTTTATTCAATAGGCATCTCAAGGCTGCTTTCTACTGTGTGTTAGAAAGGACAGCCTGAGTGACATCACACGCAGTAATGTCCAAACTGTAATGCTTTGCAAACGTATTTGTTGAGCTCCAGTTCGCAGCCGCACAGATGTCTGCAACTGGTACACCCTTGAACAGTGACCACGAGGTGGCCAAGCCCCGAGTGGAGTGAGCACGCACTCCAGAGGGCACCTGTTGACCTTTGCTACTGTACGCCCTTTTTATGGCCTCAGTCACCCAGTGTGAGAGGCGCTGCTTTGATAGGGCCCCAGTAGCTAGGGCCGCAAAGCACACAAACAGTTGGTTTGTTTTCCTCCATTCAGCTGTTCTCTGCATGTAAGCGCTTAAAGCCCTCACGGGGCAGAGTGCCTTCAGCCTTTTCTGTTCCTGAGTGAGGACAGGAGCAGGAGGAAAAGAAGAGAGATCAAAGTCCAGACTTCTGGGGTTCAGAGTCAAGACCTTAGGGATATACGTAGGATTAGGCCTTAGGGTGACCTTTGACCCGTCAGGGGCAAACCTGGTACACATTGGGTGCACGGACAGAGCATGGAGGTCACCCACACGTTTCGCCGAGCACAGAGCCAGTAGCAGAGCGGTCTTATAAGATAATAAATCTATCTTAATGTAGCTCAGTGGTTCGAATGGGGGATAACAGAGAGCCCCCAATACCAGACTAAGATCCCATCCAGGGGTCAAGATCCTGCTGGGGGGTCTCTTCCTTAGCACACCCTTTATAAATCTTATTATGAACGGGTACGCGCCAGGCGTCCTGCTCTCCCAGCCCTCATGACAAGCAGAAATTGCTGATAAAAACACCTTAATAGTTGAGAAAGAACGACCTTTCTCCAGCAGGTCTTGAAGAAAGGTGAGGAGCTAAACCAAGTCACATGAATAAGAAATAATATTTCTTTCCATGCACCAAGCTTCAAAAATATGCCATTTCCGGGCGTAGAGAGACTGTGTTGACCTAGCTCTGGCATTTTGAATGGTATTTACCACGTTCTCGGGCAGGCCTGAGGCCACCAGTTTGTTCCTCTCAGCCACCAAGCTGAAATTTGCCACAGTTCTCAGCATAAGTGACGAGGCTGTTCCTTCTGGTGACATGGCGGGTTCCTGGAGAGGAGCAAGTGACGGAACCAGCTCCTCATCGAGGGTCCTGATTTCTGTGGCCCCTTGAGGGCCAACCAGGTTAGGGAGAGGGCCCTCCTGCAGATGTACCGTCATACCTCTCTGATCGAGAGTGTTGGGAGGCAGAAGCAATCTGCTGTCATCATTGGGCAGAAGCAGAACAGAATGTCTGTTTTCCCTCTTTTTGTGGGGAGTCATGGTCCGGAGGGGGTGCAAGTTCTGTACACGAGCAGACCTCCTGACTCCAGCCCGTTTAATGGTTGGGTCTGGTTCACTGGCCTCCGACCTCATCAGTGCCCTGGAGCCTGATGAACCTCCAGGGGGCTGTGTTTCACCCGATGGGGGGGTGTCGTTTAAGAGCAGAACTGATTCAGTACAGCGAGCGTGGTCACACGCTGCAGGATCATTGCTTGAGCATGGCGTGTCGCCCACTGAGGATAAGGGGACAGTTTCAGCATGAGGATGTGAAGCTGTTCGAGATAGTCCTGTGTGTTGAGCAGTCTTCAGTTTGGCTGGTGACAGAAAGTCCAGTCCCCTTCGATTAAAGGGAAAAGAAGTCTGATTTAGCCTTGGTGCCATTTCTGCTCTGCATTGAGTGTTTACACATACTACAATGTCATCACCACTTCCTTTGTGAATGTGTGATACCGGTTTTGGCCTATGGGCTTCAGTCGTGACCCCCCCCGTCACTTACTGCAATCCGTTGAATAGGAGCTGGTGGCCAGGAAGGTGGGTTGTCAGGTTCTGTCTGCGCGTACCCCTGGAGCGCGGACATGTCACATGTTTGTTTGATTTGTGTATTGCCGGCCCAGTGGTTTACAACGGGCGGGACCTGGAACATGTGACCCCCCTCACCTGTCTCTGTGAGAACTGACGGGCCTGTTTGCAGACGGCTCTGGCACTGTCTGTAGCAGACCGACCCGAGGTACCCAGCTAGGGTTTATTGATTAGGCTAACACCCCGTGAGCCACGAGGGAGGGGGGAATGATGGCCCCCGTCCTTTATATCGGCTGGAAGAACAGAGGGGGCCGTGTTACTGATGTTACTGTGTTTGTTGTTTTGTTTTTTGTTTGTTTTTTTGAGTCAAGAAAACAAAGAGGGCTGTTTTTTGAGCTTTATTCGTGCTTATGTGTAACGACATATTTGACTTTATGTCACTCACAGCAGAAAAGACATGATTCGTGCATAAAACAAAGTCACCAGCTTTTTGTACCGTGTTACAAACAAAGTCTGGACGTGAAAAGGTCATTTCCCGTACCACATGGGCGGGTGATCCTGTAAAGTCAAGAAGAGGGTCTGGTTCGTCAGGCACGCTTCTGTCTGGCATCCCGGTTTGCCGAGGAGGCCCTGTGTCGGACCGCCTGGCGGGGAACAAATCTGTTTTTACTCCAGGCGTGTTCGGCCCGAGGTGGGTCCGGCGGTGGTCTCCGCCGGTGCTCGGCCTCGTATGCCGGCCGCTTTTGCGGTGGGACACGTGTGGTTGAGTGGTGTCGAGGCTGCGGGGCTCTGCTCCCAGCTGACTCCCTGGGGGGGGGGAGCTCTTCTGGGGATGCCTACCCGGAGAGCCTCAGCCTGTTTGCGCCTCTGGTCCAGCCTGGTCTGAATTCGATCCAGAGCTTTTCCGAATAATCCCGTCGGCTCTATCGAGTGGTGCAGAAAAGGAATTCTTTGTCCCTCCGGGAGGTCAGTTAGGGTCATCCACAGATGGCGTTGTGCAATGACCACCTCAGCCATGCCTCTGCCTTGTGCAATAGCTGCTGTCCCAATCATGCGGAGCACAAAGTCTGTGTCCCTGCGGGCTTCATCCAGCACGTCGGCGGCAGCCTGTCTGTCTGTCATTACCTGGAGCTCCTGCAGCTTTTCAGCCAGGTACGCTTGCATCAAGGCGGACGCGTTCATTGCGCGCCGCGAGGCCCTGAACCCTGTAGCATTTCTCGAGCAGAGAAGCCGAGGCTCGACAGGCTTTGCTGGGCAGAGTTGGTTTCGTCCCGGATGACCTGGGAGCCAGGTGGGACGCCAGCGTGTCCTCCATTTGTGGCACATTGACTATTCCCGCTGTATCCATCCCATCCACGTCGAGGAACTGTGAGAGCGGAAGCAGCATGGGAGCCCTGGGCTGAGGCCAGGTGCGAGTCAGCTCTGTGAGGAAATCCGGAAAGATGGGCATTATTTGCCTCGTGGCGGACTGCTGTTTTGAGTAAAAATAATTTTATACCAACCCAGTGACTTGTTGACGAGGTGAAGGCTCTGGCCACGGGATCTGCAGCGCGTCCGCCTGCTATGCGACACAAGTCGAACAGAGCAGGGGTCAAAAAGTCAGTCTCCGGGAGCACAGGCGCCAGGGTACGAGAGAGGTCTCCCCCCTGTTCGTCGTACTCAATGTCGGCATCATCTGCAGAAAATTCACCTGAGGCTGATATCGAGATCTCGTCCTCGTTCATCAAGACTCAAGTGTCGAAGTCGGCTATTAAGTCCCCGATGGGAGCCAGCGCATCTGGGCTGTCATCCCATTCGCCTTGGGTGCTGTCCTCCAGAGCCATGCTCTCGAGCTCCGACGTGGGAGTGAGAGGCTCAGTAGTGTCCGGGTCTGTTGGCGTCGCAGTAGCGCCCATGGCTTTGGCGACGAAGTCCGCCCGGTGCCTCTTCATCGCCTCCAGCATCTGGTCGCAGTGTGGGCAAGAGTCGGGCGCATCCAGCGCCATCTTTGCATGTAGCATCCCCAGGCAGACGGGACAGGCCTCGTGGGTGTCCATCGCCGAAAGGGAAAAACTGCATCCGCTGGGGCAAGCGCGCGAGGTCGGGCTCGCCATCCTGCTAGTCTTTTTCGGAAGTCTTGGCTTTCGCTTTCCTTTCTCCGGAGACATGTCCGAGATAAGACGAGCGAGTCCTTCCAAAATCCTTTTTTTTTTTGAGACGTCTCCTCTGTCGCGTCGCTTTAGCTGGCTAGCCTGCTACGAAATTAGCAGAGGTAGCGATGTGACGCAGTTAGCGCCGTCGAGCGAAGCAGTCTGCGGAAAGAGGAGAAGAAAAAACTTCGGGGTTAAGGAAAAATGTGCCGGACTAGCTTTCGCTAGCCCGGCAGTACGCAGGAAGAATTCTCTGTACGCCCTGTGTAGGGAGCAAGCTCACCTCTGGTCGAGCGATGAAGCAACAGAGAAGTCCCACGAAGAGAAGTTCAGGTTTAAGCGAGGTGAAGGGCAATAAGAGAAAGTAGGATGGGCATCAGCGCCTTAAATACCAAGAGGGCGGGGTCTCTGGCGTGACGCTGACGCCCCTGCCGTAAAGGCGTGAGTGTATTCCTTCAGGTAATCGTGCGGGGCGCAATTTCCCAGAACAATTATGTTGCACCGAGTGACTGACTGATAAGGGAACCAAATACTTCTTGACTTGACTATTTACCAGTTTTTCTAAAATCTTATCTAAAATACAGAGTTTGGATTAATTGGTTAAAGAGAAAACCAAATTGAGATGTGTAAAATAGGAGCTTGATCATCATGAGACGGCAGAACAGTTTTAATACTTTTAATTCTTAATCTTTGAGAAAAATTGCTGAGGTTTTATGTTGGGTCTCGTTAGCACAAAGTAATTCCAAAGCAATCTTTTTATTTGTCTAATCTAAAAAAATATCTTCATGAACATGGCACTGTTTCTAAAAATGTCTTCATCCACATGCAAAAAATGAAAATGACCCAAAACACTGTAGTAACTATGCCAGGCCTGTATGTGGCACTGCCATGGAAATGTAATAATAATAATAATAATAATAACTTTTATTTATAACGCACTTTACATCAAACAGATCTCAAAGTGCTACAATGAAAAATAAAATCAAGATAAAAATCAATCATAAATGCAACAGAGAAAAGGAACAACCAAGAGGATGGAGCCTCACAGATACCAAAACCAGGAAGCAAGGCACAGCACTTAAAGCTTTCATACTGGGTGTGAAATGAAAAATTTAAACACAAACAGAACATGACCTTGGGTCAGAGGTCAGTTTAGAGGCAGCGCCATGACATTTTGTTTTTTAAAGGTTCTGCTTTGACAGTATACTTGACAAAACAACCACTGTGTTCCAATATGTCTTCACATGAAAACAGAACCCGTTTCAATATGAGGTCCTTTTAGGGCTCCTACAACACCATTTCTGTGTGGAGGCCAGGCTGTAATCAGAAAAGCCTTCAGCGTATTGACAAAACTGTCCCCATGTGAACAGCTTCCAGTGTTGTGGTCTTGAAGTGAGTTTTTAAAGCGGTTTGTCTTTCAAGTTCAAGTTCAAGTCAAGTTTATGTCATTCACATCACATGTGGTACATGAGGTGGAACGAAAATAAGTACTCAGGGTCCCAGCTACACCCAAAAAGAGCAAAAATATAAAGTGTAAAAAGAAACAGTATATAAAGAGCTAAGATATACACTAAACACTAATAACTTAAAATAATAGGCTACGGCATAACAACAGCAGCCCGAACATGAGTCTGTGGTGAGCAGATGGATACGAATGATGAATACAGCACCACGAGATAATCAGCAGCATGGATAATCAGCAGCACAGATAAGTCACATAATACAATTTAAAGTGGCATTGCAGTGATTATCCTGGTTAGATATTCATGAGTCTAACAGTTTCAGGGTAGAAGCTGTTCCTCAGTCTAGTGGTTCTACACTTAATGTTCCTCAACCTCCTTCCTGAGGGGAGCAGGGCAAAAAGTGTGTGTGCTGGGTGAGTGGGGTCCTTCATGATGCAGGTGGCCCTCTTCCTGCATCTGGAGGTGTAAATGTCTGTGATGGTGGGGAGACTGACTCCAACATCTTCTGTGCAGCCTTCACCACTCTCTGCAAAGCTTTTCTTTCTGCAGCTGTGCAGCCTCCATGCCACACGTTGATGCTGGAGCACAGGATGCGCTCCACTCCACACCTGTAGAAGGAGGTGAGGACTGAGCTACCCAGACCAGCTTGTCTCAGCCGCCTGAGGAAATAGTCAAAGTCAAAGTCAACTTTATTGTCAGAACTGCAATATGTACAGGACATACACAGGATTGAAATTGCGTTTCTCTCAGTCCCTCGGTGCAACAGTAACCATTTAAACACTAAAACACTGAAACATTTAATAAACATAAGCATAAAATAGTAAAAGTGTAACACTGTCCTGAGTTTTTGCATAGTAGTATAAAAGTATGAAAATTTACACCAACACTAAAACACTAAACATTTAATGAACATAAGCATAAAATGAAATAATAAAAGTGTAATACTGTCCTGAGTTTTTGCATAGTAGTATAAAAAGTATAAAAAGTATATCTATAAAATAAACTGAAGGTTCTAGCATTGACATTTGCAAAGAGTGGCAAAGCAGCATATGAGTTAATGTACACAGTATATGTATGAGGTAGTTGATGTTGGTATAGAGGCAAAGTGGCATATGCAGTAAGGCACATAAGGCACATTGGGCATCCTTAAATAAGGCTAGTCAGAGAATACTGTATATGTATCAGCAGTAGTGTAGATATAAAAGTAGTGTAAATGTAAACAGTAGTAATAAATGTAAACAGTAGTAATAAATGTAAACAGTATTAATAAATGTAAACAGTGAATGTAAACAGTAGTATGACTATAGGCAGTAATGTAATACAAACATTAGTGCAAATATGAGAAGTAGTGCAAACTGAATGAGCACATGACCGAGAGTTTAGTGAATAACCCGTTTGATGACACAGAGTCCAGTGTTAAAATCTTTGTGTTGTGTGGTAATGTGTGAGAAAGTTTTTTGTGTTAAGGCAGTTCAAATGGGAGGGGAGGCAGAGCAGGCAGAGTGTTTAGCATCCTGACTGCCTGATGAACAGAGCTGTCTCTCAGTCTGCTGGTTCGAGCCTGGAGACTCCTCAGTCTCCTCCCTGAAGGCAACAGGCTGAAGCAGCTGTGTAGTGGGTGTGTGGGATCACCTGCCATGCAGAGGGCTTTCCGAGTGAGGCGGTTGCTGTGTAAGTCCTGCAGTGAGGGGAAGGAGGTGCCCACGATCTTCTCAGCTGCTCTCACGATGCGCTGGAGGCTCTTGCGGCAGGATGCAGTACATGCACCAAACCACACAGTGATGCAGCTGGTCAGGACACTTTCTATGGCACCTCTGTAGAAGGTGCACATGATGGGGGTTGAAGCTCCAGCCCTTTTCAGCTTGCGGAGAAAGTAGAGACGCTGGTGAGCCTTCTTGGCCAGTGATGCAGTGTTCCTGCTCCAGGACAGGTCCTCTGAGACGTGCACTCCCAGGAACTTGGTGCTGTCTACTCTCTCCACTGCGGTGCTGTTGATGGTCAGAGGGGCATGTTGGGCATCCCTCTTCCTGAAGTCCACAACAATCTCCTTTGTCTTCTCCACGTTGAGAGTGAGATTGTTGTGTCCGCACCACAAGGCCAGGCGGCTCACCTCGTTCCTGTAGTCCGTCTCATCGTTGTTGCTGATGAGACCTACCACTGTTGTGTCGTCCGCAAACTTGATGAAGTGGTTGGAGCTGTATGATGGTGTGCAGTCGTGTGTTAGCAGGGTGAATAGAAGGGGGCTCAGCACACATCCTTGTGGGGCCCCTGTGTTCAATGTGATGGTGCTAGATGTGTTACTCCCGACCCGTACTGTCTGTGGTCTCCCGGTCAGGAAGTCTAGCAGCCAGTTACACATTGAGGTGTTCAGCCCCAGACTGTCCAGTTTAAGGATGAGCTGTTGGGGGATGATGGTGTTGAATGCCGAGCTGAAGTCGATGAACAGCATTCTAACATAAGAGTCCTTCGTGTCCAGATGTGTGAGAGCTGTGTGGAGGGCAGAGGAGATGGCATCGTCGGTTGAGCGATTAGGTCGGTATGCAAATTGGAAGGGATCCAGGGAGGCAGGGAGGACAGATGTGATGCTTTTCATGACTAGCCGTTCAAAGCACTTCATCAGGATGGGGGTGAGTGCTACTGGACGATAGTCATTGAGGCATGCGGGCGTTGCCTTCTTTGGGACAGGGATGATGGTGGTGGCTTTGAAACAGGTGGGGACGATGGCCTGGCTCAGTGAGATGTTAAAGATGTCCGTGAAGACCGCTGCGAGTTCCCCTGCACAGTCCTTCAGCACACGACCAGGTATGTTGTCAGGACCAGAGGCCTTCCGGGCGTTAATCTTGATGAATGATCGCCTTACGCTGTCTGAGGACAGCGCCAGCACCTGGCCATCAGGAGAGGGGGGAGTTTATGTGCAGGTGTGCTGTTACTTGCCTCAAACCGAGCAAAGAACTCATTCAGTTCATTCAGCGTAGAGGTTGAGCTGTCACAGGTCTGGGGGGATGGTTTGTAGTTTGTGATGGTCTGTATTCCCTGCCACAGACTGCGTGTATCCTTGCTGTCCTTGAAACGGTGAGCTATTTTCCTGGAATACTGCTTCTTGGCCTTTCTGATGCCCCGGGCCAGGTTCTTTCTGGCTGCCCTCAGGCCCACCTGATCTCCCGCTTTGAAGGCAGCATTCCTGGCTTTCAGGAGTCTGTAAACCTCTGCTGTCAGCCATGGCTTCTGATTAGCCCGAACAGTGATGGTCTTGAGGTTGGTTACATCATCAATGCACTTGGTGATGTATGAACATACAGTGTCTGAGTACTCCTGGAGACATGTGTTGTTGTTTGTGGTAGCAGCTTCTTTGAACATACCCCAATCTGTGGTGTCAAAACAGTCCTGGAGTGCCTCTGAAGACCCCTCTGGCCACACTCGTATCTGCTTGCGGACTGGTTTTGTGACTTTCACCAGCGGCCTGTATGCTGGCTTTAGCATAACACAGATATGGTCAGAAGCACCAATGTGGGGGAGGGGGAGGGCTCTGTAGGCATTTTTCATGGTGGTGTAAACTTGGTCCAGTGTGTTGTTTCCTCTTGTTGCAAAGTTTATGTTTCTGTATGTTTTTGGAAATACACTCTTTGAAGGCTGAGTTAGACTTTCGCTTTGGTCCGCAGGCTGGAGCGCGCGCGCCGCGCGTGCACTCAGCCGTGCGGCAAAATGCGTTCATAGTGTCGCCTCTGTGTTTATGGTTGACGCACGGCGGCGCATGGCAAAGTGCTGTTCTTTTACGGACCAGCAGGAGGCAGTACCCTCTAAAACCTGTGCATATGTTGCAAGAAAGGTGTAGAAGAAGAAATCTACCGTAGAAGAAGAACTGTTTGAAATCACACAACAAAAACAAATAGCTTTCTGCTCGCGTGCTGAACTGTTGTCTTTATTTGCGGTTTTAATGCATGGAGTCAGCGGAGGAGAAAGCGATCACGTGACTTTTGGCGAAAAAACAAAAGAAAAGTCCGACTCCAGATCAGGAATGAAGGATAATTTAATACATTTTGTGTCACAAAACATTCCTCCATGCGTCGCGACTCCGTCTCCACGACCACAGCGGCGCAAACAGCTGCAGGCTCCGGCGTGAAGAGGGTGAAGGCTGTCGGTGAGTACCTGTCAATCAAATCGTAGCGCCCACCGCGCGCGCGCAGGGCTTGCGGAGTTTCAAAAATTCAGAGGTGCACGGCACGCGCTAATCCCCTGCGCGGGGCCAACGCGCAGGGGCGGGGACTGTGAAATTGCGTCACTTTTGGAGCGCGCACCCTCGCGCGCTGCACGACGCGTCAAGTATGAATCTAGCTTGAATCTACTTGGTTGAAATCTCCAGCCGTGATGAGAAAAGCATCAGGGTGTGCTGTTTGCTGCTCACTGATGTGCAGATATAGTTCATTCAGTGCCTCACCTCTAACTTTGCTGTTGGAGCTTGGAAGAATATATACAGCAACAATCATAACAGCTGTAAATTCCCTCGGTAAATAGAACGGTCTGCATTTAATAGTCATAAACTCCACTAAAGGTGAGCAATGTTTGTAGAACACAGCAGCATCCAGACACCATGCGTTGTTGATGTAAACACACAGCCCCCCTCCGCGTGTCTTACCTCCCTCGAGGGTTCGGTCTGCTCTGTAGCATGTTAGCCTCTCGAGCTGGATAGCATGGTCCGGAACGTTGTTGTTAAGCCACGTTTCCGTGAATACAAACACACAACAGTCTCTCACAGTCTTTTGTGTCATTCGTAGCAGGCGTATATAATCCAATTTGTTGTCCAAGGAGCGCACGTTAGCCAAAACCATGGATGGAATAGCCGGCTTGTGTGGGCTAGCTGCTAGCCTAGCTCTGATACCTCGCGCTTACCCCGCTTCT
>JBBPBX010086840.1:0-14820 GCA_038048925.1 Garcialebias charrua
GGAAGCAAGCTGATTACTGTTGGACATGAGCAGAGCAGCGAGCGAATTGCTGCGGATGGGAGCAGAGCAGTGAACGAGTTGCTGTGGAACAGTGATTTTCTGTATCCAGATCAGAAGAAGCAGGCGTGATGAGTCCTAGTAAAAAAAATAAATCGGAGCAGCAGAAACAGGAGTCGGCGAGTAAAAAATCGGTGGATAAAAATTTGGAGTTAATGGAGGAATTGAAAAATGCAGTAAACGTTCTCACTGCGGAAGTTGCAAGTTTGAGAGCCGATCAAGCCGTTCTCACTGCGGAAGTTACAAGTTTGAGAGCCGATCAAAAAAACTTTAATCAACTGGTTGAGGAGATGAAACTAATGAAAGCTCAGGAGGTCATCAGAGAAGAACGATTAGCTCAATTGGAACAAAAGTGTGAGGACATGGAACAATACATAAGAGGCGAAAACATGGTCATTTCTGGACTCGAACTTAAACGCTGGTCATCGGCTGATGTAGTTAAAGGCGTTAACACGAATGAAGGAGGACGACCAGAACAACTGCAGTCTCTGGAGAATCAGGTAGTCACTTTCTTAAGTGACAAAGGCATTGACATTAAACGTGATGACATTTCCACCTGTTACACACTGCCCAATAGAGTTAACAAAAATAAACCATCAGTAGTCGTGAGATTCATTGGAAGGAATCAAAGAAACAGGGTAATGATGCAGTCAAAGAAACTCGCAGAAACTAGGGTCTTCATGAATGAACACCTAACTAAAAAAAACGCAAACATTGCACATGCAGCAAGGTTGTTGAAAAATAATGGAAAAATAAAAAAAACTTGGACAAGAAACGGAAACATCTGGATCAAAGTAGATGAAAATTCGCAAGCTAAAATAATAAAAGATCTGAAAGACTTAGAAACATTTGGATGAGCTCAAAAATGACAAATCACCAATCACTATCACATGTTCATACACAAAATTAACAGAAATGAACAAACAAACAAATAGATTAAAACATGACAGCAACAAACGAAGACTCAGAATTCAAAATATATAATGTTGAAGATATGGTTGATGCAAACTTTTATCCTGCTATAAAAGACTGTGAATACTATAATGAAGAAAAGTTTAATAACATCAAAATAACAAATGGAGATCTCTCTATTATTCACATCAATAGTAGAAGTATAAATGCAAATATATCCAAAATAACAGAATATTTAAAACAGTTAAACAGAACTTTTACATTAATAGCACTGTCAGAGACATGGCTTAATGATGAAAACAAAAATAATGTTCACATCGAAGGATATGAATTATATCATTTAAACAGAAACAATAAAAAAGGTGGTGGAGTAGCTCTATTTGTCAAAAATGAAATAAAGTGTAGAATAATTAAAGAAATGTCAATAATTGTTGACAATCTTATGGAAATAATAACAATAGAAATATTAAACGAAAATGCTAAAAACATATCCATAAGTTGTGTATATCGATCACCAGGATCAAATATAGAAATATTCACCGATAAAATCATACAACTACTGGAAAAGAGTTTAAATAAAAAAGTTTTCTTGTGCGGAGACTTTAATATCGACCTGGGAAATAAAACGGATTCAAATAACATCAGCACATTTCTAAATTCAATGTATAGTTTAAATCTTTATCCGTTAATATCAAAACCAACAAGAATTACAACTCATAGTGCTACGATAATTGACAACATTTTCACAAATATAACAAATGGGGATATGACAGGTGGTATCTTAACAACTGATTTAAGTGATCATTTACCAGTTTTCACTATCTACAGAAATGATCAAAACATTACAAAAGAAGTTACAATTAAGAAAAAAATAATAAACACATCAAAAAAAGCTATGGATCAATTAAAAGATGATTTACAGAAGCAAAACTGGAAGGACGTGTATATTGATGATGTTAACAGATCATATGATGAATTTATGAACATTTTAGAAGCTCTGTATGAAAAGAATTGTGTGCAAAGAAATCGTAGAAAAAGAAATATTGTTGACCAACCTTGGATGACTAAAGGGTTGAGAAATGCTTGTAAAAAAAAAAATAACTTGTATTTATGTTTCTTAAAAACGAGAACACAACAAGCTGAAGAAAAATATAAAAAATATAAAAATAAATTGGTAATGATTATAAGAAGATGCAAGAAAGAATACTATAGTGATTTATTAAACAAGAGCAATGGTGACACTAAAACAACATGGCGAGTAATAAATGATGTTCTAAAAAGTCATAAAGCAAAAACGAACATTGCAAAATATTTTGTGAAAGATGACAAAGAAATACATGATGAGAATAATATCGTAAATGAATTTAATCAATATTTTGTAAATATTGGATCAAGCCTTGCAGCTAAAATACCAAAAGTAGATAATAAGGTGTGTCATTCAATTAAAAGTTGCACCAACAGTATTTTTCTTAGTGGAACTAACAAAGAGGAAATTATGAAAATGGTAAAAAATCTCTCAGACAAGAGATCAAAAGACTGGGTGGACATGGATATGATGTTCGTAAAGGAAATAATAAGTTATGTTATTGAACCGTTTACATATATATGCAATTTATCTTTTTCAACAGGAATATTTCCAGATAACATGAAAGTAGCAAAGGTAATTCCTCTTTTTAAAAATGGTGATAAATGTGTATTCAATAATTATAGGCCAATATCCTTATTACCACAGTTCTCAAAGATTCTAGAAAAACTATTTGTGTCCAGATTGGATCAATTTATTGATAAACAAAACATTTTAAGTAGCAGTCAATATGGGTTTAGAGAAAAAAACTCTACGTCAATGGCTCTCATGGATTTAATGGAACAAATAACTAATGCTGTCGATCATAAACAGTACTGTGTTAGTGTTTTTGTTGATCTAAAAAAAGCATTTGATACCATTGACCACACCATTCTCCTTGAAAAACTAAATAAATATGGTATTAGAGGACCAGCATTACAGTGGGTATCTAGCTATTTGAAGGACAGGAAACAGTTCGTGCAAATTAATGATGTTAAATCTGACCTCCGTGATATCACTTGTGGAGTTCCTCAGGGTTCTGTGCTTGGACCAAAGTTGTTTATTTTATATGTGAATGACTTGGTAAATGTGTCAGCACTACTTAAATGTGTTCTTTTTGCCGATGACACCACTTTTTTCAGTTCGGGTAATGACATAAAACAGATTTTGGATATGATGAAAACAGAATTTATAAAAATACAAACTTGGTTTAAATTAAACAAATTATCTTTGAATTTAGATAAAACTAACTACATGATTTTCAGTAACAAAAAGGGAATTGTTGATGACGATCCATTTGAAATTGAAGATGTTGTGATCTGTAAAGTGAGTGAAGTGAAGTTTCTGGGTGTTATCATTGATGACAAACTGACATGGAAACATCATGTAAATTCTATTAAAAAAAAACTAGCTAGAGCAATTGCAGTACTATATAAAGTCAGGGATTTTTTAATTGATAAAGCTTTACATATGTTGTATAACACAATCATTGCTCCACATTTAATCTATTGTATTGAGGTTTGGGGAAAAGCATGCAAAACTATTACAAAGCCTGTTTTTATTTTACAAAAGAGAGCTGTAAGAGTAATCACCAGAAAACATTTCACTCACCCTTCAAACACCTTGTTTATTCAACTAAACTTATTGAAATTCCAGGAATTGGTAGAATATAGTATTTTATCAATTATGTATAGGGCTCATAATAACACATTACCTTTAAATATCCAAAGAAATTTTATAAAAAGACAAAGTTATTACAATCTCAAAGGGACAGAGATATTCATCAAACCACAATTCAGAACCAGCTTAAAAGGACGGTCTACCTCAATTCAGGGAATTCGATTGTGGAATGCTCTGGAGAGTGATGTTAAAAATGAAAAATCAATGTATACATTTAAGAAAAAGGTCAAAAAGGACTTACTCAAAAGCTATATATGATGTAATGCGTGTTTGTGTATTTCAATTATGTTGTACTTATGATGTACGGTACGTTTGTGAATTACAGTTAGAAAAATTAAGTAGAGTTATTCATTTTATAAAGCAGTTTGTGTATTACAGTTAGAAAAATTAAGTAGAATTATTCATTTTTGTGATGAATTTGTGTATTACAATTAGGAAAATTAAGTAGAATTATTCATTTTGTGAACATCTTGATGTTGTGCCATCTTTTAGTTTGTGTATTTCAATTAGAAAAATTAAGTAGAATTATTCATTTTAAGATCTAGTTTGTGTATTACAGTTAGGAAAATCAATTAAAAAAAAAAAAAAAAAAAAAAAGGAAAATTAAATAAAATTATAAAAAAAAAAAAAAAAAAATAAAAATAAAAAAAATAAAAAAATTAGAATTAGAAAATTAATTAGAATTATCGGTGATGTAGTTTGTGTATTACAGTTAGAAATATTAAGTAGAATTATTCATTTTGTGACCTAGTTTATGTTTTACAGTCAGGAAAATTAAGTAGAATTATTCATTTTGTGATGTAGTTTGTGTATTACAGTTAGGAAAATAGGTAGAACTATTCATTCTGTGATGTTGCTTGAAAGTTATCATTGGTTGAACAAACTGTGAAATAGGGGCAGATATAATAAGATTTCATCTTCTTTCTGCTCCCTTCATTTTATCCTACTTGTAATCTTGTATCTGATGAAACTGTCTTGTATTGTTCTTTTAAAATGAATGAATAAACATCAATCAATCAATCAATGTGCTTTGCTCAAACTATATGCTGTAAAACTAAAAAAAAAAGTTTTAATACAATTTTTTATTCAAAGTAGCACGACAGCATGTTAAGTGAACTTTTTGATGACCATATTTTCCAGTGTGTAAGTTGCATCAGTCAAAAAAAGCATCATGAAGAGGAAAAATGTATATAAGTCGCTTTAGCGTACAAGTCACATTTATTATATATCACCATCCATCCATCCATCCATCCATCCATCCATCCATCCATCCATCCATCCATCCATCCATCGTGGCCTGAGCTGCTCCTCTGCCTACACCAGCTGAGTGAAGTGAGCGCGCACGGGAGGACTCGCTGTTGCAGTTCTTCGAAATGTAACGCGTCAGTCAAAAATTGCATTATGAATATGGAAAAAATATATATACAGTAAGTTGCTTCGGCATTTAAGTCACAGGACTGACAAATCTGCAAAAACAAACACACGAAAATTACGGATGTAACTACGGTTCTATGAATCCCGGATGACCACCAGAGGGCGGTGCTGAAGCACTGAATATTGCCTTCGCGCATGCGCTGTTCGAGTAATTATATCAACAACGTCACACAGGTGTGACCAGATAAACAATCAAGAGGCTACTTAAGCTAGCTTTATCCGTTAATTCAGGCCTACAGAATCTTCTCGCCTAAAGCAAGGATTCTGAGTGATAGAGAAGCTCTGGCGGTCATCCGGGATTCATAAAACATAGTTACAGGCAATCCCCGACTTACGAGCGAGTTCCGTTACAACAACTATCTCGTAAGATGAAAATCTCGTAAATCGGGGACTACCTTTTATATAACGCACGAGCCGTCACTGATACACGTACATGTAGGTAATGAACAGCTACCAAGTTCGCTTATCCTAACACAGCTATATAATTTCTACAAACAAAAAAACAGTACATAACACATAAATAAAAATATAATTTCTTACTTTGAGCTGATCAAGCTTGTCTCGTCTGTTTGCATGTCCGAGCACGTCCGAGCTCCGTACCTTGTGCTGCTCCAACACGGTCCAAACTGTTTACAGGAAGGACTGTTAGCTTGTTAACCACATTTGGAGCAGAAAAAGAGTTAACTTTAATATCTTACTGAAGTCCGTTTCTCCGCGGTGTTCTCCATCCAAAACAAGCTGCCCGTGTTAGCTGTTGTTAGCCCTCGCCATTAGGCCTGCACTCGTTAGCTCCGTGCTAACGAGTCCATCCATCCAAAAAAGGCTGTCGGAGCTGTTTCTCCACGTTAGCTGGGTGTCCATCTGACATCTTAGACTGCCAGGCGGACATTGATGCAAGCTCCCGGCCGCCGCACATCGGTTCGGTGTCTCCGGTGGGGGTCCGCTTTAGCATGTTAGCTCCGCGATTAGCTACGCTTTTTAGCGTTGAGCTGCTGGTGTCAGCTGGCGTCGTGGGAGTGATCGGTGGAGCAATCGCGGCTGCTGCTCCAGGCCTGAGACGTCCACAGAGTTCACCGAGTGTTTCCAGCTAATTTATCCGTATGAGGCAGAGATGGGGACTCGAGTTTGGGACTCGGACTCGAGTCGCACTTAAGTCGCAAAAACAGAGACTTCAGACTCGACTCGGACTTGCATTCAAAAGACTTCCAACTCGACTCGGACTTGCATTCAAAAGACTTCCAACTCGACTCGGACTCGCCATTTGAGACTCGTGAGCATCGAGAATTGTTCGGAACCGGGACTAACTGTCCGGTTTTCCCGAAATCGTTCAAAATATTAATTTGCGATTCCTATGTTCGATGCTAGTTAGCCGACTGGAAGTAGCCGCCACCGAAAACCAACGAAGAAGAATCCACCGGAAGTGTGCATCTGCTATCGATAGCGTACTAATTTAATAAAATGACCAGTCAGGTCAGTGCAGCACTTGCAATAATTTTCTATCATGCAAAGGAGGGTGGAGAAGTAAAATAGTGTCCCGTCTTTGACGCACTCCACCGGATTATTTTCGCTTCGTATCCGACCGGAAGTACAGAGTGGTCCGTCTGCAAAACGCTCCGCCGAACTTTTCGCTAATCGCTACCTCTTCGGCTCCATCAGGTAAATAAATAAACTATAAACTAGTCTCATACCAACATTAAGGCAGCTAATAAGTTATACTCCGCTTAAAGCGGTAAGTCAGCTCAAATACAAACACGATGCTAACGTTAGCTCGTTTTTTTTTCTTAGACAAACGACCTGAAATGGCTTCACAGTGTTCACCAGTGACTGTCCAAGGTAAATACGTCAGTGTAACCGAGTGCCACAAAACAGTTACAGCATATGTTGTGAAAAGGTTGCATCCCTTTTCAGATGTGGATTCAATTCAACCATGGATTGCACTTACATTGCACTCAAATCCAACACTTATTAACATTCTTAATTCATTTAAAGTTCTCTGTGTCTTTTAAAATGTTTTAATGTCTCTAGTTTTCATTATTATATAATTTCTGTTTATGTTCTCTTTCATTCCATTATGAGTGAATGTCACAGTTTGAAGAATTATTGAATAGGTTAGTTAGGCAATAACAACAGAGCTAATAATTGTATACATTCTCAGTCTTAAAAATGATTTAATAATCTCTTTTTACTGATAATACTGATAAACCTGTTGTTTGTTTAGGAACTTCCTGCAGTCTGTCCAGAAAGTCTCCACTGGAGGAACTTTTTGCTGAGGAAGAGGCACAATTTCACAGCTCCATGTCCATGAAGATGGAGAGAGGGCTGCAGATACCAGGACATCCCACCAGCTGTTCTGTCTGAGGATCCTGCTGCTGTGGTGGAACCAGGTTAGCCCATCAGTGGGAGCTCAGTAACATGGCTGCAGCATCAGACACTGGACAATATTATTTGTACTGTATAATAATAATAATACATATGTTTGTGAGTCCTCCATGTTGGCTCTCTGCCCTGTGAGAAATTCATAGTACCGGTAAATGTAACAAAAAGGAAAAAGTTCAAGGAAAAAGTTCATAGCATTAAATTCAAACAGAAGTTCAAATTATTTCATCCTGAAATAACTCTGGCTAACTACTGTAGCTTTTTTATAACATGGAGTTAAACTCAAAGCAGTCTCCTCAGATAAATAGTGTTACCATTATTTTTATATTAAAGTTTCTGTTAACTTATTATTTTTACATTTGATTGTTTCTGTTCAGTGCCCTGAGACAACTTGTGACTTGGAGCTATACAGTATAAATAAACTGAACTGAATTGAATTGAGGAGAGACATTTAATGTAATGTTTTGGCCTCTACATTCAGATAAAAATAAGCTGTAACGTGTAGTCACTGCCTAAAAGGTTGTTAGCAGCTGCTACAAACAAGCTTAGCGTCAGTGTGTTAATCTAATGTTAACCTGGATATTTTTAAAAGGAGAGACATTTAATGTCCATTGTTTGCGAATGAATAGCATACATTCATTCACGGTGTCACTCAAATATTAGGGACTTGACTTGGACTTGACTTGGACTTGAGATCAGAGACTTGAGACTTGACTTGGACTTGAGATCAATGACTTGAGACTTGACTTGGACTTGACCTGGACTTGAGATCAGAGACTTGAGACTTGACTTGGACTTGCAAAAAATGACTTGTGAGCATCTCTGGTATGAGGCAACCTCTGATCGGACACTCAGTCCTCCAAAGCCAGCTGGCAGCTGCCGATATTCGCGGACCTCACTTGACCGCACTTGGGGACCATAAAATGGCTGACACGGAGGCATTTCCTGAAACGGCCGGAAGTTGCGCAAATACGCTTAAAATTGTAATAAAGCATAAAAATAATAATTATACTTTATTTATAAAGCCATTTAAAAAACCACAACTGCAAAAAAGTGCTGTACATATGAAATTAAGAACATTTAAACACACAATTTTTTATTTTTTATTTCATATTTTTATTAAATATGATAACCTCATAAATCCGGAACCTCGTAGGTTGGCCCCTCGTAAATCGGGGACTACCTGTACATCCGTAACTTACGTTCTATTTCATCCCTCCTGACCGCCAGAGGGCGGTGCTGAAGCATTGAATGACTAATACCAACAATGTCATGAAGAATCCTGAGCACATACCTCACTGAGGGGGCCCAGAGGGCACTTGCAGAAGAATCTGGCCCATGGGATGAGGGGTGGCCACGTTAACCTGGTAAAATCTGGAGAGCGTGCTTGGGGAAGCCCATGATGCAGTAGCACATATTGTGTCCAGTGGAGTCCCCCTCAGGGCAGCCCAGGAAGTGGACACACTCCTGGTAGAATGAGCCTTTATGCCGACCGGCAGGGGACCATGCCCTGCCGCGTAGGCGTGGCAGATGACATCCACAATCAAGTGGGAGAGGTGCTGTTTGGAAAGAGGACAGCCCAACCGAGGGCCCCCGTAACACACGAACATCTTGCCCGACTGTCGTATAGTGGCAGTAGCTGCCACATATGCCTTCAACGCTCTCACCGGGCACAGTAGTTCAGACCCCTTGCCAGGAGCAGGCTGAAAATGCACCAGCCTTAACGGTTGGTCACAGTAAAAGAGGGATAACACCTTTGGCATAAATGCAGTGTTGGGCCACAAGGTAACATCAGAGCCCTCAGGGCCCCACCTGAGACATGAGGGGCTGACCGAGAGAGCATGCTATTCGCCAATCCTCTTTGCTGAAGCAATAGCCAGCAGAAAAGCTGTCTTGCATGAAAGCCATTTGAGGCCCGACTGTGTCAGTGGCTCAAACGGAAGGCGGCACAGGGCATCAAGAACCAAGGTCAGGTCCCAACTTGGTGCCCATGTAACTGTTGGTGGGTGCAACCTGCGGGCATCACGTAATAAGAGAGACACTAAATTATGGCTTCCCACCGTACGGCCATCAACGCCGGCATGGTTAGATGATATTGCCGCCGTACAGACCTTAAGCGTCTAGGGAGAGCGGCCCTTATTGAGGAGAGACTGGAGAAACTCCAGAATGGTGGGTACTGTACATGAGACTAGGTTCTCGTTGTGATCAGAACACTACTGGGAAAACAGACGCCACCTGTTATTGTACTGCTGACGAGTAGAGGGTGCCCTGGCGCCCAAGATGGTACGTCCGACGGGGCTCGAAACACCAGTCAGCCGCTGCCCTGGCCCTGCAGTAGTCATACCCACAGCTGAAGACGTTGAGGGTCGGGTGCCACAGCAACCCTCCCCCTCCCCCCCCAGCTGAGACAGCAAGTCTCTCCTGGTCGGAAGACACCATGGGACCCCCTAACATAGGCTCCACAGCAGTGGAAACCACAGTCGAGCTGGCCAATGTGGGACCACCAATAACATCCTGTGGCCCTCCTCTAGGACTCTGTGAAGGGTTGGCCAAATCAGAGAAAGGGGTGGGAAGGCATACAAAAGGACCTTCGGCCAAGGATGAGCCAACGCGTTCTGGCCTAGCGCACCAGATGCATCCGTAAGGGAGTACCACAGGGGACACTGGGTTGACTCCTCTGTGGCAAAGAGGTCCACCTCCGCCTGACCGAAATGGTCCCAAATCATCTGTGTCACATTGCTGTGGAGGGACCACTCCCCCTGGGTAGACCCCCGGTGGGAGAGAAAATCTGCGACCTGATTGTGCCATCCTGGTAAGTATGTTACTTGCAGGGTGAGCAGACGAGTGGAGGCCCATTCCAGGAGCATCCTGGACACTCTGAGAAGTTGTGCTGACCTAGTGCCCCCTTGGTGGTTGATGTGGTAGACGGCAGAGGTGTTGTCTGACCAAACGAGGACATGCTTCCCCTCCAGGTGAGAAAGGAAGTGCCTGAGTGCCAAATGCATTGCCCGCAGCTCTAGCACATTCATATGCTAGGAGCAGTCTCTTACGTCCCAACGGCCGTGGGCAGCTCTGTGCTGCCACATAGCACCCCATCCTGTAGAGCTGGCATCCGTTGTGACCACTTCCCTGTGACACACCACCACTCCCATGGGGACACACTTGAAATAATAATCCCCGTCCTTCCATGGAGCCAGTGCATGGAGACATGGCTACGTCACTGTGAGCCTGTGATATCTGTGCCGTCTTGCATCCAGGCAAAAACTGTTGAGCCACCTTTGAAAGGGGCAAAGATCCCAAGGGTACCACCCGAGTGACAGAGGTCAGTTTGCCTAGTAGCCGTAAGAATGTGACGTAGGGGAACTGCCTGCCCAGCCTGAACCGACCGGTCAATTGGAGAATGTCGCCTCCCATTTGGACAGAAGGACGTGCTGTCATGGAGGATGAATCCAGGATCACTCCAAGAAAAGTGATTGTTTGAGAAGGAATCATGCAGCTCTTCTCAAGATTGACACTGAGGTCCAACCGGCACACGTATACGAGCAGACGATTTATGTCGCGAAGGGTACATGCCTGAGATAGGGCGCAAAGAAGCCAATCGTCTAGTTATGGCAGGACCTTTATCCCGCAGGCCTGCAGGGGAGAGAGAACTGCCTTCACACACCGAATGAACACCCTCGGGGAAAGGGAGAGTCCAAATGGGAGCACACGGAACTGCCAGTGGCGACCCCGATAGGCCAACCTGAGAAAGCGGTGGTGTTCTGCCACAATGGGCACATGAAAATAAGCATCCTTTAAATCTATTGAGGTGAACCACTCTCCCCTCCTGACAGCCTGAAGGACTTCGGCTGTTGTTAGCATGTGGAAGGGCGGCATCTTTAGGTACTGATTGAGTCCCCTCAAATCTAAAATGGGACAGAATACGCCCAACTTTTTTTGTACGAGGAAATAGGTTGAATAGTAGCCCCTGGGCGGATGCAAAGGGTCCACTGCTTCAATCGCACCCTTGGCCAGGAGGGTAGAAAGCTCCTGGTCCAGCGCTCGAGCCTTCACCGGGTCAGAAATCATAGTCATTCTGACCCGGCGTGACATGAGAGGCCGCCATCGTAACTGTAACCATGGGTCAAGGTGGAAACCACCCATGGGTCCACGGCGTGAACAACCCAGTAACTGAGCTGCTGATGGGAAAAGTATCCGACGGTCGGCCTGGCGGCATCACCGTCTCCCTCCATGGCCCCTAGGGGCCGTGGGGGCGGCACCCAGAGCCCCTGCCTCGCACAGCTGGTTGGGGGGCCAGCTCCCGAAAGCTCCAGCTGGGTCTAGGCTGACCCTCACGAGGGTAAAGACCCCTTGGGGGGTCGCGACCCCAAGGCTGCAGCTGACTACACAGGTCAGCTGGCTGGTGCTTTAGATACCAAGAAGGAGGATCGTGCTGCTAAGACTCGAAAGTTGCTACCTTGTCTGACGTGCCTGGACGGTCCGTTCTAGCGTTACCAAGGCAGCCGAACCAAACAACTCCCCTGGCACCACCGGGACATCACGGAGGGTCCTAAAAGATGGCCAGGACAGCTGATTGCGCCAACCAGACCTGTCGGCGAGCCTGGACCCAGAAGGACATAAGGCGTCCAAGGTCTCGTGTCATGAGTGCAAAGACCTGAAGTGCCGCATCACTAAAGCTCACCGCCGCTGCCGTACCATTGGTGCCCTGAAGGGACGTTGTTTTATGAAATATTATTTATAAATGTTTTATGACCTTTTATTTATAAATATTATTTATACAGGATCGAGAGATCGGCAAATCTTCAAAAGAAAGTCACAAAAGGCGTTAAATACAGAAACAACTGGACTTTATTTGTAACAGAAGACGTATCGCGAAAAGAAATCACAACTCAAAAGACTTCACACAGGGAAATGTTTCCTACTAGAATAAATGTCTCCTTTATTCCGCCACAGAAGATTACAGCAAGCGTAAGCATAAGACTTCACACAGGAAACTGTTTTCTGCTAGAATAAATGTCTCCTTTATTCCACCACAGAAGATTACAGCAAGCAAGCATAAGCAACACACTTACATCTCAAACTTCACACAATGATTGATGCTTAAAAATACAACAAAACTCTTACCGTTGACACAAGGGTGGATTGGAGAGTCTTTCAATCCCAAAGGCAGAGTGGGCGTCAAAACAAACCAGGCGATTACTCATCCCACGGCAAACTCTGACTTCGTGGTTCAGGCTGTCTCCTTTTATTCTCTTTTTAGATAAGGACTGCATGCGAGCAAGGTGGGCCAAACCCTGCCCCCAGGCAGTCACCCAGTTTCAACAGGAACTGGACATTATCTCAGTATCTCCCCCTAATCTCTAATCAACAGCTAGAACAGAACTCCAGAGATGATGAGATCAATAACATAGTTGGCCTGTGATGATGAGATCAGCAGCACATTTTAACCTTTATCTCCCAGCTCCCCGGAAGTGTGACAACATTATATACAGATATAAGGGAAGTTTTTCCCTCAAAATTACACACAATATCTGGACATTTCAGACTGCATCAGAGAACAACTTATTTATGCATTATTCTATCCACCCTTTGGTCTCTGATCAGTTCTGAAAATGTTCACCCTCAATTTAATCTTAAATGCATTCAACCTAATTTTGAAAATTTTGTCCCATTATTCCGAGGTTTACCCCAGGAAGAATTTCCCACATTTCCACTATAAATTGTAAAAATGCACCCCTATTGCACCCCTATTTTCCCCCTGTTCAATAACGTGAATGTAACGCACCATTCCATCAATAGTGTCAACAACTAATACATCAGTCAAACAGGTAGTGTCAATTTCAATAGAAAACATGTCACTACCCTGTGTATTCCTATTAAATTTGAATATGACTTTCATCTTAAAGCTGTATTACTGTATAAATGTTATTGTCAATATATTTTTTAATATATCCAGTGCTGGGCAGCGCTAATCCAAAAATTAGTTCCGCTATTTCTAAAGCTCTTATTAATTTATTTAGGTCCGTAATTACAAAAGCGCTTATGTATTAGCAAAGCTAGCGGAAGCTAATGCTAACGCGCTAACATGCAAATGGCGAACTACTTTTTAAAATCCAGTAGATTTGACCAGTTCGTGAAACGGTTAAGCTCAGAAAAACCTTGTGCTATAAAGTCAGCTAAGAAATATTTTTTCTCAGCAAAGAAATAATTGTTTTTACCGTGTTTTGTTGTAAAGTCCTACGCTTCTGTGGCCGTCGCCATTTTGAACAGGGCAAATGGCGAACTACTTTTTTAAATCCAGCAGATTTGACCATTTCGTGAAACGGTTAAGCTCAGAAAAACCTTGTGCTATAAAGTCAGCTAAGAAATATATTTTTTCTCAGCAAAGAAATAATTGTTTTTACCGTGTTTTGTTGTAAAGTCCTTTGCTTCTGTGGCCGTCGCCATTTTGAACAGGGCAAATGAGGCGCTGACGCGTCGCGTAGGCCGCTGAGAAACATCCATAAGTTCACCCTCCATGTTAAAAACTCTTCGTCTGACTCTTCGAAAACAAGCAATAAGGCTGCAGAGTAACACACTGGCTGCTAACTGCTATAGAGAGAGCGCTCTCTCTAGCCCCCCTTAGGGCGGGGACCGCTTTTTTTCACGGACCACATCCGGCGCTGACAGGATATGGTCTGTGAGCAGTCGTCCGGTTGATTTAAGAGCCCGTAAATAAGTTTTTTCGTTTTTACTGATAGATAATTAGTTATTAGCGGTACTGCATTTTAAATAAAAATAGCGCAAATTTGCTATAGCGCTAACAAATTGTTTAGGTCCGCTATCAGCGGATTAGCGCTTTAGCGCTCTCCAGCGGTCTGGTACCCACCTTTGAATATATCTAATATGAAAACACTTACAAATGTTAAACAAAGTTAATATAGCAAAGCACAATATTAAAATAAACAAAGTGGGCACTGCATATTGTCTGGCTGTTGTTGACATGCCAGTAAAAATGTCCCACCAATGATGGGCAGATGATTGCTCAATTAGTTTAGCCGCATGCAAAACCTTTCCCTGGGCAATAAATGTAGACACAGTGAGATCAGACATGTTAGACCTATGAGAGTCAATCAATATTTTCAGTTCCGTGGATTCGTTCAATGCACATTTGAAACGAGCCAGGGATACTCGCCAAGGTACCTGCAGAAACTGCCATTGCACCTGATTAAGGCGAGTGGATGAACTGTATTAGTTAATTGATAGGTCTCGTTGTTCCAACTCCACATGTATACATCATATAAGCATCCAGAGAAAGG
>JBBPBX010086841.1:0-14820 GCA_038048925.1 Garcialebias charrua
GTTTCATCAGATACAAGATTACAAGTAGGATAAAATGAAGGGAGCAGAAAGAAGATGAAATCTTATTATATCTGCCCCTATTTCACAGTTTGTTCAACCAATGATAACTTTCAAGCAACATCACAGAATGAATAGTTCTACCTATTTTCCTAACTGTAATACACAAACTACATCACAAAATGAATAATTCTACTTAATTTTCCTAACTGAAATACATAAACTACTGTAGATCACAAAATGAATAATTCTACTTAATATTTCTAACTGTAATACACAAACTACATCACCCATAATTCTAATTAATTTTCTAATTCTAATTTTTTTATTTATTTTTTTATTTTATTTTATTTTTTTATAATTTTATTTAATTTTCCTATTTTTTTTTATTTTTTTTATTAATTTTCCTAACTGTAATACACAAACTAGATCATAAAATGAATAATTCTACTTAATTCTACTTAATTTTTCTAATTGAAATACACAAACTAAAAGATGGCACAACATCAAGATGTTCACAAAATGAATAATTCTACTTAATTTTCCTAATTGTAATACACAAATTCATCACAAAAATGAATAATTCTACTTAATTTTTCTAACTGTAATACACAAACTGCTTCATAAAATGAATAACTCTACTTAATTTTTCTAACTGTAATACACAAACGTACCGTACATCATAAGTACAACATAATTGTAATACACAAACACGCAAGATTACATCATATATAGTTTTTGAGCAAGTCCTTTTTGACCTTTTTCTTAAATGTATACATTGATTTTTCATTTTTAACATCACTCTCCAGAGCATTCCACAATCGAATTCCCTGAATTGAGGTAGACCGTCCTTTTAAGCTGGTTCTGAATTGTGGTTTGATGAATATCTCTGTCCCTTTGAGATTGTAATAACTTTGTCTTTTTATAAAATTTCTTTGGATATTTAAAGGTAATGTGTTATTATGAGCCCTATACATAATTGATAAAATACTATATTCTACCAATTCCTGGAATTTCAATAAGTTTAGTTGAATAAACAAGGTGTTTGAAGGGTGAGTGAAATGTTTTCTGGTGATTACTCTTACAGCTCTCTTTTGTAAAATAAAAACAGGCTTTGTAATAGTTTTGCATGCTTTTCCCCAAACCTCAATACAATAGATTAAATGTGGAGCAATGATTGTGTTATACAACATATGTAAAGCTTTATCAATTAAAAAATCCCTGACTTTATACAGTACTGCAATTGCTCTAGCTAGTTTTTTTTTAATAGAATTTACATGATGTTTCCATGTCAGTTTGTCATCAATGATAACACCCAGAAACTTCACTTCACTCACTTTACAGATCACAACATCTTCAATTTCAAATGGATCGTCATCAACAATTCCCTTTTTGTTACTGAAAATCATGTAGTTAGTTTTATCTAAATTCAAAGATAATTTGTTTAATTTAAACCAAGTTTGTATTTTTATAAATTCTGTTTTCATCATATCCAAAATCTGTTTTATGTCATTACCCGAACTGAAAAAAGTGGTGTCATCGGCAAAAAGAACACATTTAAGTAGTGCTGACACATTTACCAAGTCATTCACATATAAAATAAACAACTTTGGTCCAAGCACAGAACCCTGAGGAACTCCACAAGTGATATCACGGAGGTCAGATCTAACATCATTAATTTGCACAAACTGTTTCCTGTCCTTCAAATAGCTAGATACCCACTGTAATGCTGGTCCTCTAATACCATATTTATTTAGTTTTTCAAGGAGAATGGTGTGGTCAATGGTATCAAATGCTTTTTTTAGATCAACAAAAACACTAACACAGTACTGTTTATGATCGACAGCATTAGTTATTTGTTCCATTAAATCCATGAGAGCCATTGACGTAGAGTTTTTTTCTCTAAACCCATATTGACTGCTACTTAAAATGTTTTGTTTATCAATAAATTGATCCAATCTGGACACAAATAGTTTTTCTAGAATCTTTGAGAACTGTGGTAATAAGGATATTGGCCTATAATTATTGAATACACATTTATCACCATTTTTAAAAAGAGGAATTACCTTTGCTACTTTCATGTTATCTGGAAATATTCCTGTTGAAAAAGATAAATTGCATATATATGTAAACGGTTCAATAACATAACTTATTATTTCCTTTACGAACATCATATCCATGTCCACCCAGTCTTTTGATCTCTTGTCTGAGAGATTTTTTACCATTTTCATAATTTCCTCTTTGTTAGTTCCACTAAGAAAAATACTGTTGGTGCAACTTTTAATTGAATGACACACCTTATTATCTACTTTTGGTATTTTAGCTGCAAGGCTTGATCCAATATTTACAAAATATTGATTAAATTCATTTACGATATTATTCTCATCATGTATTTCTTTGTCATCTTTCACAAAATATTTTGCAATGTTTGTTTTTGCTTTATGACTTTTTAGAACATCATTTATTACTCGCCATGTTGTTTTAGTGTCATAATTCATTTCATATGAAGGTCTGCCTTGACAAGGATAGATCAGAACACAGATCAGTATTAATACAGTAACAGTGACAACACACTAGAAACTTTAAACAGTTTATTTCACAATAACACAGCTGTCCACTCTGTCTAAAATCAGACAACGTTATATAAAAAATATAAACCCAACCTAAACTAGGCTGACCCACTTCTATGAACTAAACACCCGGACAAAATCGTGGCAAAAATTTATGGCACAACTCCAACAAAACGAATTTATACACTCACCAGGATGTCTGGAACAAACTAGCAGTTATTTTGGGACATGGAGAAAGTTATATCAGGACGTTTCACAGCTGATATCAGGACATTCATCTCCTTTTTGTTAGGTCCGACACATGAGCTCCCTCGCGCTGCTTCCAGCAGGAAACAGAAACTGAAAGTCCGTTTTCTATCTACTTTCAGGTCGTGTGACCGGACATTACATCCAATAACACAGCAAGTTTAGACCATTGCAAAACTGTTACAACCTTCTTAGATTCTAACAAAAAAACGAGAGACAGAGCTTCTTTTAGTAAGGCATTAAAAATGGCGATTTCTTTCTTTTCTTTCCCACAATGCTGTGCGCCGCTTTGCGCTGCGGACCAGTGACGACACGCTCCAAAGCTCTATACATAAGCGCTTTTGAAATTGCGGACCTAAATAAATTAATAAGTGCTTTAGAAATAGCGGAACTAATTTTTGGATTAGCGCTACCCAGCACTGCCAACTGGAATGGAGAAGCTATGAAGTTTGTTTAGTATTGATTTAGTGCCAATTAAAATGTACTAAAAAAGAAATGAACAGATGTGCCTCATAGGCCTGGTCTTGGAGAGTAGTTTGATGTAAGATTTGTGTGGGTGGCTCAAAAGACCTGAACGGTATTGAGCAAAAACTCAGATTTATGAAATATTAAATTGTGAAAAATTACAAAATGCAAAAAAATGATAAACAGCTGTGCCTCGTAGGCCTGGTCTTGGAGAGTAGTTTGATGTAAGATTTGTGTGGGTGGCTCAAAAGACCTGAATGGTATTGAGCAAAAACACTGATTTATGAATTAATAAATTGTGAAAAATTACAAAATGCATAAAAGTTGAGAAATAAACAGCTGTGTCTAGTATGCCTGGTCTTGGAGAGTAGTCTGATGTAAGTTTTTTTTGGGTGGCTCAAATCGTGTAAAATATATTATTTTTTGTTTCTGAAGAGTGATTGCGTTCGAAAATTTGTTGATGGTCCCTAAGCAAACCACGACATCTCTGAGTAGGGGCAAACTGATGCCGGTTACCCACCGGACCCGTGTCGGGCGGCTGAAGCGGCCGGTTTACATTGAAAGTCTATGTGGAGACGCGGCGAGGCACGGCGAACCGTGAAGCGGCGCGTTTTGAGTTTTTGAAGCGGTGCGCCGGCACGCGGCAGTTCCTTTCCACGCACGCGCGCGTCCGAAACAACCTACGCGTAGAGCAGCGTCGAGCCGCCAAAGTCTCAAAAGTTGATGTTTTTGCGGCTCGACGTTGCTCGACGCGTCCAGCAACCAATCGGGAGAGCCTCTGCTATGTGATGACGCAACGACAACGGGACTTTTTTTGGACTTTTTAAACTTACCTCATCGAGCCTCCATGAATTGGAACCAGACTCCGGTAAGAATCTTGGCATTTTAAACAGTTGCTGCTGTCCGCTCAGCGTACGATCACCCCAAACATAAAAAAAAACGTTTTAATCTCAACAAAGACTGTCGGAGCTGCAGTTCGGCTCGTAGAAAACCCACTCCAGTAGGAACGGGGGTCACGTGCTGCTGATTTTATCTGCCAGCAGCATGAAAACACAACAACTGATGACCCTCTGCCTCCCCCTAGTGCGCGTCATCAGACGCGTCCCAGTGGGTACCCGGCATCAGTGACAAGCGGCCAAAAGGGTGCGGCAGGAACGTTCTGACAATTTAGGTGGGTACCCGGCATTAGCGTGGCTGCACGAAATCAGGCTCCATGAAGCGGACTGACGAGAGCAATGCACCGCTAAAGCCACGGAGCTCGAATATCCAACGTCCAACTTAAAACCAACTTTACCGCGTCGGTTTTTAACAGACTTTTGGACTGGAAAACCTCGACTCTATCTGGTAACACTGTCTAACAAAGTCATGTCATCTGATCTGTGGCTGTATGTTTTAAACAGAGAGAGGAGCTGAGCTGTCAGATCATCACCAGTTTTAGATGTGGCAGGATGTCCTGCGGACTTTGAACGCACCACACGGGTGCTGCGATGTGATTGGATCTGGGGCTGGCTGCCTGTATAAAAAGGGCCAGCCCTCAGTGGTTGACTTCACGTCATCCGCCTTCCGGTGCTGGCTGTGTCGTGCTAGCATAAATGTGCGCTTAAGGTAGCTATGATCCACTGTACTTGCGACCGCGTGTACAAGCTTCCCGTTTCCTTCTCCTGTTGAGGTGGAGCTCGGTGGTGAGTAAAGTGCTAGTTGTTTTTCTGTTCTCTTACACTTTCAGCTTTTAATTCTAATATTTATGTTTGTTAGCCGCTGCTGTTTGTCCTTGGCGTTCATTTGCCTGCTGTCCGGATTGTCCCGACTGGTTTCCACACTTCATCTGGGTTGTCTGTATCCCAATGTATGTATGAATGGGTGGATGGCTGGTACTGTGAAGCGCTTTGGGGCCCCTCACAGGGGACTGGAAAGCGCTATATAAGTAAGCTCCATTTACCATTTGTCCATCGACTGCCGACTGGTCCTGTTGCTGTTTTGGTGCCCGCTGTCTGGACGGCGTGGGGCGGGCTGCATCACGCGTCCTGTGGGGCTGAACTGGGCCGACTGATGCCCAGCTCGGAATAAACGTACAGGCGTCTGCTTGAGTGGGGTCTACTACGAGGTGGCGGTAGTGATGTAAATCTGACGCCGAAGCTCCGATCCTTGCTTTGAACTCGAAGTTGCGTTCTCTTTGAACCACTGCTACGAAGCGTGCTTTACGGCAGAGCAAGTTACGTAAGTGATCACGTATGAAGCAGTGACTGCTTCGGTCCCCGAATGAATCCACACAATAGCAGCAGCTCTCGCGAACCCACTACGTATAGGGATAAGTGTGTGTGTACAATAAGTTTGGATGTATAAATGCCAAGATGGTGCAGAGGCAGTGGACCCGGTTTGCGGCCAGAAAGACCCAGGTTCGATCCCCGGTCACTGCATACCTTGTGGTATTAATTTAATTTAATTTTTAAGCCTTTTGTTTCGGATAGATCGGGTGAGAATAGATAAATACATGTACATAATAATTCTTTGTTGTTGCTTGTTTTAAAGGTCCACTGACATCATCTTACAAATTTGCATAAAATGATAGAAGATATATATCTTGTATCATTCAACTATGTTCGTTTTTGCAAACAAAATGATAAATTAATGAAAATTCCTTTCAAAGTAAGTTTAAAATTAAAAACCGTGTTTCTCTCTGAAAAATCAGACTACAAGCGAATGCAACATTTGTGACGTAGGGAGCAGGACCTTCAGTCTGCGTCTGCCATGAACACATATTCATTCTCAGCCAGATCGCCTTTTTTTTTTTGTAGAACTTGAAAAATGCCGGTACGTTGTGTCACATTTGGGTGTTCTAATATCATCAGTGAACAAGTGAGCCTTTTCACTTTCCCAAAAGATGTAAGACCTTCGTCAAAAATGGAATAAATAAAGCTGCCTCCCCTCGGACTGAGCTCCCTCGTTTCCTGAACAGGTAAGAGTCAAATACATATGGTGCAGACCTAAATTAGAACCTGCTGTTTCTGCTCATCTAACTTCCTGCTTCCAAAACTGAAGACAAATCGCTCAAATCTTCACTTAGATTGATATTTTTGTTGTTTTATTTCTTGTTCGCCATGAATATTTATATGGGGCATTCTAAAGACTTCTCCTTGTAACGTCACAGATGGTACATTCACGCGTAGTCGGATTTTTCCGAGAGAAACACGGAATTTTCATTAATTTATCATTTTGTTTGCAAAAACGAACATAGTTGAATGATACAAGATATATATCTTCTATCATTTTATGCAAATTTGTAAGATGATGTCAGTGGACCTTTAAGTTGTTTATTACTAATGTAATTTTAACATTCGAGTGGAGACTTCATCACAAAATCCATCTGAATTCCCATCCCCTAATTTCATGACTGTCTGAGTTACACAAGCACAACCCACCTTTGCACCTACAGTTTTCTAAAGCACACCCTCTCTCAATCCCAGATACTAGTCAACATATCTACTGAATCAGCTGAACATACAGTGAAACAGTACAGTATACAGTATAAAACAGACAGTGTGTGTTGTCTATTTCACCACTAGATGTCACTGAAATGAACCTTTGAATGAATGAACCCAAGTTCAATACAATTGGCAAAGTGGTTCAATACTGCTTTATTGCTTCATTTGGCCATCACTAGGTGGCAGATCCTACCGGGGCGGACTCTGGACTGCTGTTGTGTGACTGATCGAGAATCCCTCCAGGCGGTGACATTACTCCTGGTTTGGTATAAGATTTGTGTGTGGGGTTTTCCTGTTTTTATATGTACTGTACTGCTCTGAAATGCACTTTTATCGAATGGAGTCATAACTGCCTTTTTTAAACTGTGAATGTTTTTAACTCGGCAATTTTAATTAAAACAAACCATTGTGCAATTTCATTTGTGTCACTGTGTGAAATTGTCTCCAAGCCTCCTCTGCAACGGGCCTGCGTGCCTTAAAGGTAACTTTTTAGGTATAATCATTTTTAACCTATTTTAATTTTATTAAAAATAGTGTTTTTAAACTTAAGTTGCCTATTTTTATCCATACCTGTCCGGCTACATAGAAATCACTCATTAACTGCAGGTTGAATTAAAATTAATCTGAAATCTGTTTTTAATTAAAACTCTGACATAAACTCTGGACACATTTATGCTTCAAGAAGATCCAAGTTCATTTAAACCATGTAAACCTGTAAATCTACTACAACCAATCTCTTCGGGAGCTCCTGGACCTACACGCCCCCTTAAAGACAAGACTGGTGTCTTTCTCGCGCTCAGCTCCTTGGTACACTGATGAGCTGCGCAAGATGAAGGCAACTGGCCGTGCTATTGAGAGACGTGTAAAATCATCTGGTCTGTCTGTGCATAAGCAGGCATATAAAGAACATCAGAAAGCATACGCCTATTCTCTTAAAGAAGCACGCTCCAAATATTATTCTAACATCATCAACACCTGCCCTGGAAACTCTAAACAGCTCTTCTCCACAATCACTCGTCTGCTTAATCCCATTAAGCAAACTCTTGAGGACTCTGCTCAAAAATGCGACCTGTTTCTTTCATCTTTTAAAACCAAAGTTGACACTATCAGATCTCAGCTCCACAACCTCCCCGTTCTCAGTGTGCCACCCACCCGTCTGCATTCTGGGACCCTAAACAGCTTTGACGAAGTTGTTCAGAGTGAGGTGGAGGCCATCATCAAGAAAATGAAGCCTTCATCCTGCGCCCTGGATCCTTTCCCCTCTTCTCTCATAAAAACCAATCATTCTGCAATAGGCCCACTTATCACTCAAATAATAAATCAGTCTCTACAATCTGGTCATGTTCCACTGCCTCTAAAAACCGCCATCATTAGGCCTCTTCTGAAAAAATCTAATTTGGATCCCGACATTTTTTCTAATTACCGCCCAATTTCACACCTCCCTTTTCTGTCTAAAGTGCTGGAAAAAGCTGTTGCTGCTCAGCTGCAGGATCACCTACAACAACACTCCCTGTATGAGAAGTTCCAGTCTGGATTCAGGGCAGCTCACAGTACAGAGACTGCATTGCTGAGGGTTACCAATGATGTCCTCTTGGCTGCTGACACTGGCTCTCCCTCCATCCTTGTCCTCCTTGACCTCACTGCAGCCTTCGACACTGTGGACCATAGTATCCTCCTCCACCGTCTTCATGTGGAGGTCGGTCTCTGCGACACAGTCCTGGACTGGTTCAAATCTTTCCTCTCCAATAGGCTGGAATGTGTTAGTCTTGGCAACGCCACGTCCCAGACAGTTTGTGTCTCCTGTGGTGTCCCTCAGGGGTCGGTTCTGGGGCCCCTGCTGTTTTCCCTTTACATGCTGCCTTTAGGTCAAATTATTAATCAGTTCAACATTTCTTTTCACTGTTATGCCGACGATACACAGCTTTACATCAGGACTGGAGCATCCTCATCTTCCACCTTGTCATCTCCATCTTCACTCACTGCCCTCTCTGCCTGCCTGGAGGCAATTAGGGCATGGATGAATCAGAACTTTCTTCAATTAAACTGCTCCAAGACTGAGGCCATACTGATTGGCACCCCTCACCAGGTACAAACATCTCCTATAACAAGACTTTCCTTTTCTGGACAAGACATCCCCCTCTCCACCTCTGTTACTAATCTTGGAATAAAAATGGACTCCAATCTTACATTTGAAAATCACATTAAGCATCTGTTTAAAACTTGCTTCTTCCATCTTCGAAACATCTCCAGACTTCGCCCATCCCTAACTTTTTCCGATGCTGAGAAGCTCGTCCATGCTTTTGTCTCCTCCAGGCTCGACTACTGCAACTCCCTGTTTATTGGAATCCCTGGCAAAAACCTTCAGAAACTTCAATATATTCAAAACAGTGCAGCAAGGATCTTGTTGAGAGTTCGTAAATTTGAACATATTACGCCCATTCTCCATAACCTTCATTGGCTTCCTGTCGCCTACAGAATTCAGTACAAAACTGCTCTCATTACACATCAATGCTTACACGGAACTTCACCAGATTATCTGAAGGATATTCTCATTCCATACTCATCCACCCGTTCGCTGCGGTCACAGAACAGCAATCTCCTTCACATTCCGAGAACCAAATTAAGGACCATGGGAGACCGGGCTTTCAGTGTGGCTGCCCCCCGCCTGTGGAACTCTCTTCCTGACTGTCTAAGAGCCCCACAGTCTGTGGTTGACTTTAAGAGCGACTTGAAGACCTTTCTTTTCGACCAAGCATACTCTACCTCCTCATGATTCTACTTTTGATCTTAGCTGATATTGTTATTGATTTTAATTGTTTTATTATTTGTTTTATTGTCATTTAATTCTGTTGCTCCTTGTAGCACTTTGAGATTTTCATTAATGAAAAGTGCGTTATAAATTGAATTCATTATTATTATTATTAATCTGAGCTGAATAAACAGCTGTTTCCCTCCACGATGACAGACCCACATATTTTTGGCCAAACAACACAGAACCTCACGAAGCTGTTTGTGTTCCAGCAATTCTTCTGAAGATAAAGTGTTTTGTGTGTTTCAATGATATTTGGCGTTAATAAACCAAACATGCAGTCAGAACTGGTTTTAAACAACTTTTAATTCATTTGTTCCAAATTCTTTGTTTGTAATCATTTTTGATAATTTATTTTTCACATTCACGTAACTTTTATTCCTCGCTACATTTGTTAGTGACTCCAAGCAAAACTTTACATTTGAAAAATTTTAATAAATGAAACAAATGAAACAGTTCAGTAAACAGGTGGATAGAAGAGCGTGAGAAAACATAATAGAAAGAAATTTGACAGAAATGATAAGATTTCTGCTGGCCTGGAGTAATGAAATCACTTTAAACTCAAAAACTACATTACCCACATTTTTTTTTTTGCCTTGCACTAGTGGAAAGCGGCAGCTTCTGCTTTTCCTCTCCAGTTTTTTTCCTCACCCTGTGTGGCTCTTTGTCTTGTCTGCAGTTCCTCGGCACTCATCTCTCGAACGCAAAGTTATTATGGATTTGGTATCATGGACAATCAACTCTATTGACAAGATTTTTTCTACAAAGCGACAAGGTCCGGGGGAGCCAGCTTGCCCGTCACAGACACAATCGGAGTTACGTCATGGATTCCTGGGGCCAGTGGAAGGTGATGTGTCTCTCAGTCCTGTCTGTGGAGGATGTCAAGGATGTTTACATAATTGGATTTATGGTGGCAGGAGCTTTACTGTTCGGCATCTGTGGAGCACTGTTCTATCGGAAATTGGGGAAGACTTCAGCGGTGATTACTGCCATGTCTAAGCTTCCGAGTCAGAGTGAGCATTTTGATCCATGCCCTCAATAAATCAGCAGCTTTACGAGCTTAACCGGAAAGTGGAGGCGATTTCTGAGAATCGCAGGCCACCCGCGGGTTTTGGGACTCGTCAATCTGGATGAGGATTCATAGCATGGATCAGTGGAAGGTAGGCATGTAACGTACACGTGGGTGTACCGAACCGTTTCGGTACAGCACGTTCGGTTCGGTCCACCTGTGTACCGTTTCGGTTATTTTTTCACTCATTGAACGTTTTTAACGGGGGAATATATGCGTCCCAGAACTAAAATTCCTGGGCGAGTTTCAGCGCGGCGCTATTATCTGCAGCACGCGTAGCATTAGCTTCTCGCTGCGGTCTCATGTTTTGGAACGTTAAAAGCTGTGTGTGCACAAGAAGAAGAAGAAAGCTGTGTGTGGACGTTGTTTCACGAAGACTGGTGCGGACATGCAAAGCAGCGCTCAGATCTGCAGCTGCATCACGTTTTTTTTTTCAACACGTCTAACTTGGTAACGGACTTGAAACAACGTCATCCCAATGTGAACGTCTCTTCTAAAAGCAAAAAAAGCAGCTTGTTACAAACACTGCTAACAGCAGGATTTAAACGTCCTTCATCAGGTAAATAAGATCAGTCCAGATCAATAACACAAGCTGTAGGAGTTTTTAAAGCTCTGGACTGAATGTTGTTGATGTGCACTGCAGGCTTTAGAGTTCGTGAGCCCCACTAAGACATCCATCATGTCAACACTTCAGACTGTGAAAGTAAAAAAGTTCATCACTTTATGAAAAAACTGATGTCAACAAGCCTTGTAGCTGATTAAAGCCCTGATGATGACCGAGAGATTTAACCACCTCATAACAACCGTTCAAGAAGAGATATAGTTTTTTTTTAATTAATATTATTATCTATATAACTTTTTTAAATTTAAAGTTATAATCTTAGTTTTTTTTTTTTTTTTTTTTTTTTTTTACCTCTGTGTGTTTTATTTCCAGTCTGGGACAGTTAGCAGTTGACTTCTTCCTCTTCAGGGAAATCCACCACCTCCAGTAGAAGTGTGTGACTGAACTCTGAACTTTTCCAGGGACACCCTGATGCATGCTCAATAATCCAGGTAGAAAAATCTAAAAAAAATCTAAGTCTGGTCCTCTTCCAGGGACCTGTCCCACCTGGGGTAGCAGGACCAAGAAGAGGTTGTAAGTAATGAGGACAAATAAAACCACACTGCTGCTACTGTTGTTATTGAGATGATTTTATCCACCGCTGGAGAAATTCACTACAACTAGATCTGTGCTTTTAGCAGAAAATGTGGACAAGTTGGTCTTTTTGGACAAAAACTTTAAACTTGATTAGTTAGATTGTAAACATTCTGTTGCTGCTTATTGTTCTGGTTCTTACTGTTATTGTATTTATTAAGATTTTTATTATTGTTAGTATAGTTTATTTATTGTAAAGAATGCCGTTTATTTCAAATATCATCCAAATGGGTCACTTTTATTTATTTTTATACAAACATATTATTTACTTGGCATATTTTCAAAATAAATGTTTTGTAAGTCTTAATTTTATTTTTATTTTTTTATACCGAAAAAAAAAAGAAAAAACGAACCGAGCCCTCCTTGTAATTGAACCGAACCGAAATGTGATTTTAGCGTACTGTTACACCCCTAGTGGAAGGATTCCCACAATTAAACCATATTGGATTTGGATCGTCCAGCTGAACACTTAAGGCTGCAGGAAAAGTAAACTGTATGCCTGAAGAAAATCAACAATCAAGCTTATCTTAATCTGACTCCCAAAACAGCCTTGGAAATGGGCTGACTATCAAATTTCTCCTGGGTCATGAGCAGGGGTCTGCAACCTGCGGCTCTAGAGCCACATGCGGCTCTTTGGTTCCTGCACAGCGGCTCTTTCAAGCTTTGACTAAAATTAACAAAACTAAAGTTAACTGGATGTTAAACAACTAACTAAAAAGTACTAGTTTTAGCCGTTTTGATGCCATTTCTTTGGTAAATACTCACTTTAGCTATTTATTTATTTATATACTTAATTATATTTTCCACAATAAAAATAAAACATGGGTCTGCAAAGTTTTGTGTTTTTTTAATTAAAAAAAACTTCACCACCTCTTTACGAGAACATGGTCTTTTCATTTGTCTTAAATTGTAATAATATCAATAACTTAAAACTCATTAGATATTTTTATAATGTCGCCCCCTACTGGCCACAAAAGTCTCCTCCAACAAACTTAAAGTGGCCCATGGACCACCAGTTGATAATAGTTGTAGCAGGTAGTTGTGGCTCTGGACACATTGAATTTAGTGCATGAAGGTGTAAAATGGCTCTTTTGATCATAAAGTTTGCAGACCCCTGGTCATGAGTAACCAAGGACAACAACTGCATCTATCCCCCCCACCCCCGGATAACTTTCTGTGAGCGCTTACCAGAAATGCTGTCTGGAAACATCACAGAACTGTGGCTGATCTGAACAAGGCTCATGGACTATATCTCACCGCCTGGACCTCAAATGCATTAGCCTGGTTAAAACCAGACCCTTGTCCTTCACTTCGCTTCGTACTAGGGTCTGGACTTTCTCCATAGAGAAACGATTCTTGCTGGAGGCGTGGCCTCTGCCTGAGGAACAAAACCATTGGATCTTAGAAAAATTTTGAACAGGGAAAGCATTCTGCTCACTCCCCCTCTGTGCTCTGCCGAACTTGACATCAGCTCCGCCTCCTGCTGCATTTTCTCTCGCTGCTGCATATTCTGTGTTTATATGTTAATAAGTCAGAGTCAGAGAGAATTTATTGTCATTTGCACCGCATGTAGTACAATAAATTCTCTCTGACTCTGACTTATTAATAAAACGTTCTAATAAAATAAAATAAAACCATGTAGCGCTGGTCCAGCACACCAGAAGACCAGAAAATATGCAGGGGCTCGGGCAGCAACGTAAAACCCTAGATTTTTTCTCTCATGACAACCTCAGTCATTTCCTTATTCTTTGCACTCAGTGGAGGGAGAGGAGGAGGAGGAGGGAGAAGGGAGCGATCACTTGACTTTTGGCAAAAAAAACAAAAGAAAACTCCAGATAAGGGATTAAGAAGGGGAATTTAACACATTTGTGTCACATATAAAACAGTCCTGCATCGCTTTGCATCGCTTTGAATGAGAACATGTGGCTGCTCGCTGGCTGCGCGCTGGGACAGGTGGGGGCGTGGGTTAGGGGCCAAAAACTCCGCCCCTTCTGTTCTCTGATTGGTCCGGTCAAATATCAGCTGGAGAAATCGTTGTCTATGGGAGAAGTCCCAGACTGAGCAGTGAAGGGAAATGAGAATTGAACGGAGCTGTGCAGGAAGGCGAGGGCTAGGCTACAAATGCATATGTAAATTTTCTTAACTGTGCTCGCTGGTAGTTTTTTGATGTCTCATATTGTGTCCAATAGATAAGATGTGAAAGATATTTTTTGTAATATCATGGTTCTTCTCATTTTTCATATCAAAGATTGTCATTCTGATAAAGAATAAGATGGCCGCGCTGAGAACCAGCTGCAGCTTCGTACACTTAGTCCAGCTTTCGGATGACTGTGCGTACATGTTCCCGTTGTACCTTGGTGCAATGTCAATAAAGATATTCTGATTCTGATGCCTCAGCCTTAAAGGAAAATCCAGATTGTTTCAGTTGTAAGTATGTTCCTGTACTACAGTAATAACTTAATACTTTCTGGTTAATTTTCTCCACGTTTTCTAAAACTTAAAGCATACGTGAGTAAATAATCTGTAACTCAGAGGGGCAGCGCAGTGGATCAGTTGGTAGAGCTGCTGCCTCTCAGCAAGACGCTCGTCGGGTCAAATCCCGTCTGGAAACCTTTCTGGGTGGAGTTTCATGTTATCTCCGTGCATGCATGAGATTTCTCCGGTTTCCTCCCGACCAAAAACATGCACGTTAGGTACAGTGGTAACTAGGGCTGAACGATTAATCGCATTTGCGATAATCTTGTGATATGTTAAAACGCAATTCTCTAATCGCACAGGCTGCAATTTGACTGGTCACGTGACTTGGGAGTGAGCCGAGCCGAGCGTAGCAACCGAGCAGGCAGGGAGGGGGAGAAGTCAACACCACGCGCTCCAACACAGTTGCTTCAGGCTCGACAGAAGTCATAAAAGTTAAAAATGCGGGTAAGTTAGCCTATGTAAACGTGTATCTGATCTTAGAGGCTGAAACACAGAGACAGCGGGAGATA
>JBBPBX010086843.1:0-14819 GCA_038048925.1 Garcialebias charrua
TTGGTCAAAACAACGTGAGCTTCAATGTGATTGGATGTAATCGCTGTCCATCAATCATTATAACTTGAAGCGGACCTGCAGGCTGACGAGTTAAATTTGGATGTGTGACGATCACCGATACCGATCACAATTACCGATCGCTTATATGTGTGCCGATCACATATACCGATCACTGATCACCGATCAGATGGATTGCCTGTAACTTATGAGTGCTGCTTCTGGCTACAAGATCTGAAAACTTTTCAGATCTTGTAACCAGAAGCAGCACTCATGTTCTTTTCAGAACCATAAAATCACCATAATTCAGACAAAAACATATTTTTACTCATTTATTTTATTTTTAGTTTATTGAATGACACTCTTTTTAAGATGGGGAAACATCTTACTGGTTTATGTGATTGGTGTAATGCCGCAGAAACAATAGAACATGTTTTTAATAATTGCAGGAAATATGTGGGTCATAGGAGAATATTGAGAATGGAAATTGGATGCAATAGGGAACTAAAGTTGGAGGAAGTCGCTGCTCAGCTGAGTAGTGATGAAGGGAAAAGAAAGATATTTCGTTTAAAAAAAAATACTGGACTCAATAAGAGAATTTGAGAAAATAAAAAAAGAAAGATATTTCGTTTAAAAAAAAATACTGGACTCAATAAGAGAATTTGAGAAAATAAATTAATATATAAGCACCAAGAGATGGCAGTAGTGCAACAATGATGGATGCAAGCTGCCGTTAAAAACCAAAGAAGAAGAAGAAGAACCGCCTCCGCCATTTTACATTCATTAGTTCCAGTCTCGGCACTCGGCTTTTGGAGGACTGTTTCTCCCATAAGAGGATGCCTCATACGGATAAATTAACTGGAAACACTCCCTGAACTCTGTGAATGTCTCAGGACTGGAGCAGCAGCCGCGATCGCTCCGCCGAGCGCTCCCACAGCGCCGCGCGAGACCAGCAGCTCATGGTATGAGCTAAGCTAACATGCTAAACCGGACCCCACCAGAGCTGTTGCTTCGACAGCCGGCTTTGTGCGATCAGAGGTCCCTGGAGCTCGCCTCGATGTCGGACTGGAAGCAGAAGATATCGGGGGACACCCAGCTAACTTGGAATAACAAAGCCGACAGCCTTTTTGAAGCCGCAGCTAAACTGGACTGCCCGTAACTGCGCAGCGGACTCGGTGGGGCTACATGCTAACAGTTGTTGCTAATGGCGGCGCTGGCAGACGGCTTTTGGTAAGTTATTAAAACGTATTAAAACATTTTAATGACGAATTAGGTTTGTTGTGTTGAAGGACTTCGTTGAACTTCCTCCACGAGGTACTTTTTCGTCGCACGTTTTGCAGTTAGCAAACTTCGCATCACAGGCTCTGTGATCGGTAATTGAAGGCAAAAGCCGATCACATACGCTTTAATGATTATCGACCGATTATGATCGGTGACCGATCGATCGGCACATCCCTATCTAAAACTATGGGGAAAAATCCATTAATATGTTGCTTCGCCCCATAAGTCGCAGGACATGAAAATTAGTTTAAAAAAAACTGTGACTTATAGGCTGGAAAATACGGTAATCTAAGTAGGTTCAGCCATATGGATAAAGGCTATTTTCTCCCTCTATTAGGTCACAGGGATGCCATCTCGCAGGCAACTGTGAGAGTTTGGACTCGCTCTCACCCTTTGTCAAGATGGTGACATTATTATCACTATGCTGTACATCACATCTGCTGTCCCGTCTCAAGTTTGTATGAAAATAAAAATGAAAAACACTCAAGAAGCTTCGTCATAGCACGGTTTGTTTAGCTTGGGTGTACACGTGTAAGGTTTTGGAGCGCTCAAGCACAAAACTGCTTGTTTACAGAAAATCCCTAAACCAAACATAAATCTGACGACAACGTTGGCTCCCACTGCGTGCGGTTACACAAAAAACACCTCAATGGTCAGAGCTGACCTTTCCAGTTTCAGTCCAGTTCTTTTCAAAGAGGTGATCCATTCCTGACTGAGCAAGTGAAAGTTTTATGCCGTTTCCTACAGCCTACGATGTTGGGTTGGCACAAGTTGTTTTCCTGTTGTGTTAAGTCTTGCTTTATGTAAATTCAAGTAAAAGAACACCCTTCTGATCTTTATATATAGTTTTTTTTAAATAGATTAATGCGTAACAAGAACGTTTGATGTTTGTGTTCAAATCCTGAGCCTTTATAGAGCTGACAATGTCCTGTGCACAAAATGTTACAATAAAAGCAGGTCGAGCTTCTCCCTCTGGAAAAACAATGAAAACCTACCCATCTAGTCTTACAGGACTGAAAGGAGGCGCATAAACGTAGCGCTTGTCCTGCTCAGCCACTCAGTAAATCAGAGTATTGTATCAGCAAAAATACATTTAATGACACAGAAAGCTGGAGGCAGGAGTAGGAAGACATCCTAAAATTACCGGTAGTAATTTTTTTTAAGCAAATCAAAGCTTTTTGGTGATGGGGTTGTCAAATATGTCAGTTCCTGTTGTACAGGTGTTTCAAACAGTTACAGGTGTTGAATCCTCTTCCTTCTTCCCTCCCTTGTGCAACAATTACCAAAAGGTTTGTAAATGTTAAACTGCCTGCCACAAAGGCAAGAGACTAATAAGACTAAATTGCTAATCAACAAACCAGTTTAATAACACAATCCTTTTCTATCAGCCAATTAAACTCCAAAGAAACTTAAAATCCACTTTCCCCACCAAAAAACAAAAAACAAATGACCCGACAGTGGTAACAGCAAGAAAACAAGCAGCTCCTCTTCAAACCCAACAAAACCCACGAGAGGAAAAAGAAATGTGAACAGAAAGCCGTTGGTTGATCCTGGAAACAATCTGTCACGCAGTTTTATTTTGGCAAGTCCCTATAACTGAATAATGCATACCTCCAACCACAACCAGCAGACTTCCAAATTAGGTTAAAGAAAACCACTGCAGCCTGTTTTCTAGCTGCTCCTCCACACGCTGCAGAAATCAGAGGTTTTCTTTTTAATATTCAGAGCACTTGTGTTTTAAATAAATTGGTATTACCATATTCAAATTATAGTACAGCTCAGAGGTAAGGGATCTTTTTCACAATCAGAAATGATCCACTGCCACGTTCAGAAAAATAAAAAGCTTTGATTTCTACTAGGGCTGGGCCATATCATATTGTTCACAATAATACCGGTTAAAAAAAAGCTTGCCCGGGCAAAAAAAATTATATCATGATATGCTAATTTCATGAAGTAATACATCAGGGTGCCCCGCCCCCTTAACAACCGAGCGCTTCAAACGACCAAACCGAACTGCGCACCTCCCTCCACCTGTCTGTATTGGTGTAACGCTAATTTGTTACGCGCAATACTAGCTAGCTAAAATGCTAAAAACAAACAATGCGCGTCTCAGCTTCTCTCCATCCAGCTCTAAACATCGCGGTAAAGTGAGCCTCCACTCAGTCTAACCTAAACTGCAGGTACAGACAGCTCAACTGTAGCTCCCTCTCGGAGCTGCCGGTGCGAGCTGCGTCTCCCCCGCTCTAAACTGTCGGTACAAACACGCGCAGCTCAACCGTCTCTTGAGTTCCACAGTCGATTCACGGACAAAGAGACAGGTGATCAGAGACAGACCAGTCAGAAAAATGAATAATTCCTGCAGGAACAGAGGAAAATCCACAAGCTTCAGGGTCAGCTGATCTCGTTACAAGTTCTGGAAGTTATAGCTCATTTAAAGGTATTGTGATATGATTTTGTAAATTTGAACATTTGTCAGAACATATATATCTTATATCATTGAGCTCTGGTCGTTTTTGCATAATAAATTATAAATATATTAAATTTTTATTCTAAATTATGCTAATTTTTTCTCTGGTACTTGCTGGGATACGCCCCTAAAATTCCGCGCATTCCCGCAATACGTCATCAGTGTGACGTGACACATCAGTGTGACGTGACAACGGGCAGAAGGCAGAGCCTTGCCCGTTTGTTAGGTGTGTTAACTGCTTGCCATACCGATTCATTTCCTGAAGGATCGCCTCTTTTATTTGTGTAACTTGAAAAATGCCGTCACGTTGTAGCGCATTTGTGTGTTCTAATATCAGCAGTGAACAAGTGAGCCTTCACAAATTTCCAAAAGATGACAAACTTTGTCAAGAATGGACCAGACAAGGACCGGTGGGTTCCAGGAGTCGTATGTCTGCAGCGACCATTTCACTGCCGATTGTTTTCAGCACCTGGTATAAAAGAATCTTTAGGATTACCAGTAAGATTCAGAAGACTTTTAAAACCGGATGCTATTCCTACTATTTTTAAAAGAAAATCTACAGAAGAAAGTCCCACAGGAGCTACCATGTCGAAACAACGCAGGGACCATCGGAAGACTGTCCAGGAGATGAGTAAGTCTTTGTGTAAACATAATCGGAGGTGTGTAGTGTTTTAGATTATAAACTATTTATTTTACGTGAGTTCATGTTGTTTTACTTTATACACTTTGAGTGTATAAAGCCAATTATCACGGCAGATTATGTTTGTTCGCTGCTAACAAGCTAGCCGAATCAGATAGCTAACACAATAGCCGCGATACAGGTGAAATATATGTATATCAGTATTACACCTGAAGCACACATATTATGTGTTATGATTTATGTTCACTTAATTCCACCATATAATGTGAAAATATATTCAAGATGGAACCTTTATTTACGGGTTTTATTTCCAATAGGGAAGAGTTTTTCAGTTACACGCCTGCATAATACAACAGACACAACATTTGATGATTGACATATGAAGCTGGTAGTTGATTGGCTGAGAGGCGGATCACTCACAGAGTAGAAAAGTTCTAGGGCGGTTCCAAGGCGGTTCGATTCCAGGATTGGTCCCACGAGGCGATGACGTCATCTAGAGGTATAAAACCGTGGTCCGCCTTCGAAGATGTGTGTGTGTTGGACTGTGCTTGGAGTCAGGTCTGTTGGTTGCTGTAAGGTTTATTCTTATAATGTACAATAAACCTGCATAAAACTTGCACATTCGTTTCAGAGCTTTCCTTCAACTTTTGAACCGCAACACAGGCCACGTTGCTATGTATGTATTTTTAAATTATGTCTGCGCCATCAGGTAACATCTCTCGTTTCTTTCTATTCGGGGAGGGTTTATTAATGAGAGTTTTGGATGATTTACTGTCTTAAAATGATATATCGCTGACGCGACCGGTAATAAGCCGAGATAGCAGCTAACAAACATTAGCCGAGAGCCCGGAGCAAACACGTTGCTATGATGCATTTTTAAATTATGTCTGCGCCATCAGGTAACATCTGTAATTTTTTTATTCAGGAAGTGTTTATTAATGAGAGTTTTGGAAGATTTACTGTCTCAAAATGATATCTCAGACGCGATAGGACATGCTCCGCCATTATTATTTAAATGCACGTTGGAGCGTGCCTTCCCGTTGTCACGTCAAGATGACATTTTGCGGAAATGCGCAGATTTTTAGGGGCGTATCCCAGAGAAAAAAACTACCATAACTTGGAATAAAAATTTAATATATTTATAATTTATTATGCAAAAACGACCAGAGCTCAATGATATAAGATATATATGTTCTGACAAATATTCAAATTTACAAAATCATGTCACAATACCTTTAAAGGCAACATATATTTTGTTGTAAGTTTCATTCATGCCCAACAGATCTTTAGCTTCATTTTATTGTTATTTTGGGAAACTGCACCTGCACTTTAGTTTTTGTGGTGGATTTTGTTGATCTATATTTTGCGCAGACTTTTTTTATCTAAATAACAGAAGGATAATTTTTTTATATACTGACTGAATACTTTACTAAATAAAGTAATTTCAGTAAAATTACCCCTTGTTTTTTATTTTTTATTTTATATAATACTGCAAAGCAACATGTTAAGTTAAATTTGTCAAATAAATAACTTTGATTTCTGTTTTTTTTGTTATATCACAAAATTTATCGTTATTGTCAGAATAATAATAATAATAATGTATTTTCCTGTCATCTGCGTATGTTTCCCATACACAGACAAAATTCGTCTCTGCATTTAACCCAACCACCTACCAGGTGGTGCAGTGAGCAGCCCGAAAGCGAATGCTCTGAAATATCACAATATAATATTTGAGCCATATTGCCCACCCCTAATTTCTACACTAAAAGCTTTCTGTTGCCAAAAAAAAAAAGTTAAGTCTATGCAGTCAGCTAGTAGAAAAAAACGAGACAACTGTATTTACTGCATATTTTAAACTATGTTATGATTATTCATTACTTACAGGTTTTTAATTCCTGCTTTTAAAGACAAAAACTGACAAAAAGTGTGGCTTTGCAATTATTTCTGCACAGGTGTGTGCCTTAAGATAAACAATGGGTTCCATCATCAGAAGTAAAAAAGGTGCAAATGTTACAAATTAATTAAAATTACGGTACATGTATTAGAAACGAACATGCATAGCATTATGCATAGCACTTTAGTTTGTAGCAGGTCGCTTTTGTAAATGAGCCCTCGAGGCTCAGTAGCTATGTTTCCATCCAATTTAAATTCGATTTTTGAGCGAATTTTAGAAAATTTCGCTAAAATGTAAATTAAAATTATGAGGATCAGAAGTGTTTCCATTAAACTGGCTTGAAGCGCATCTGCAATGCCACGCAAAGCGTCTCTACGTCAGACGTCAGCGTCATTACGTCACACGTCAGCGCCATACGTCAGACGTCAGCGTTACGCACTTCCACAGTAAACAGGAAGTAGCGTTTGAAAACAGACATCTCGGCAAAATGGAGAGAATATTTCAGGTATGTGTTGCTATCGGGCAAGTTGTATTTATTCTGTCATGCCAACTAGTTTTAGCGATGTTACATGTTGTCCGGAGCGGAAACAGCTGATCAGTCACGTGACGTGAATGTTCGCTGCGGCAGAACTGAGTCGGCTAATCTGTTTCCATCTGTCGTTTAGCCGACTCAGCTCTGAATCGACTCCCCAAAAACTACCTCAAGCGAGCGTATAAACTTTAGAGCGACTTAGAGGAAGTTAACTCGAATTATGCCGTTTCCATTTAGCTTTTCTGATGCGATGCTTCATAATGCGCACCTAGAAACCTTGATGGAAACACGCCTAATGAGATTTACCTGACTAAATAAAGGTTGAATGAATGAATAGCAAGTTCAAACCTAAAACAAAGAAAATAATCAACTGCACGATTTCATTCAGCTTTGGCTCGTTGCCCAAAATTCACTGCTTTATGAGCTTGTGATCAATAAAACTGGGCAGCAATGCCTCAAGATTTCAATGTGGTTCAATGTTTCTTTACAGCGATCAAGATAACGTCTTCCTTCGCCCCCAGGAATCTTGTTTTCAATAACCTTTGCTGTCTCGAGAATTTAAAAGTCACTCAAAGAGAAACTTGTTGCTCTGCTTACATTGTTGGCTTCATATTCAAGAGGTACTCACGTGATGGCGAGCAGTTGACCCACTCACACAGAGTTGCATTTTCACACGCCTCGCAGGAGGTAAGAGAGGAACACCCATCTGAAAAGAAGTAATAAATCAGATTCAGTTAGCGTAAATATAAAAGGGACTTCCTCATAAAGAGGGAAAAACATTACAACCAAGAGCCTAGAGTTAAATCTATACCTTCCATCTCAAACATACATGAATGAAATAACCCAAAGACAAACAATTTTAGAATATGTCTAAAAATTTCTAAATTTAGCACAAACTTACCGGTAATCATTTTCTTTTAGTGTTCATTATCCTGAATTACAGTGTTGAATCCTGGCTGTGTTTTAATTTCTTTTTCATTAACTTTTATTCTATTTATGGAGTGCTCTAACCAAACATTTCCCTCTCTAGGATTTATTAAAATACATTTAAATTGAATTAAAACCTAAGCAGGACATATTACATCACATAATTACCATTTAATGAAATCATATTACACAATCAACTATTCAAACCAAATTAATAAAAACGTGTTGTCATAATGTGCTCACTTTATATCACTTCATGGCAACGTCGCACAATTATATAACAGATGTTAGCAGGTTAGCAAGTAGCTACAATACCTTTTTTTGTTGTTAAATATCAATAAAGTTCCCCCAAGACTATTTTATCTAAATTTCATAAAAGATGGGACACTATGAAACTAAAAGAAGAGTGAGCAGACGTCATGAGGCCACACGGGCCGATAAAAGTCCGTCTACGCCGCCGGGGACCAGGCAGCAATTAGCCGCTAGCTGAGCGGTGAGAGGTCGCAGAAACTTACCTGAGTCTGACGCGACTCCCGCGCCAATCAGCGCCACAACCACCGCGACCAACACCGCCTTCGGGTACATGACTGCGGCCGACTTACAGCTCAGCCTTCGCGGAGAGAGAACACCGAGAGAGACGAACGCTTCCGCGGAGAAACTTCGAGAAAAGGACTTCGCTTATTTCGCGTCGTGGTGCGTTTACGGTCGGCTGATGTGGTCGCTGTCCGCTAGCTCGACACTTCCTACTACGCAGGTCATGTGGCGCATCTTAAGGGAGGGGTGCAAAAATAACATCAAGCGTGCGCGAGCACTCACCACGTCAGAAGCAGTAACCAATATGTGGCAAAACGTTGTACCTTATAATGAAACGCTGCTCCCATCTTATTTTTTTGATGTCACTTATTACTTTGGAAGCCCATTTCCGCCACAGACTTATTTTTGTTTTTTCCCTCCCATATTTATACCTCAATTTTTGGCTGAGATCTAACGATTTAAATCATTCTGACATGGAAAATATTGAACACTACCGTTTTCAGCCACTAGAGGGTGGTCAACGAATATGGTAAGCCAAGTGTCTCATGATATCTCATTGTTTTGATATAGTAGCTCATTATTTTGAGATAGTATCTCAAAATAATGAGATAGTATCTCATTATTTTGAGATAGTATCTCATTATTTTGAGATAGTATCTCATTATTTTGAAATACTATCTCATTATTTTGAGATAGTATCTCATTATTTTGAGATAGTATCTCATTATTTTGAGATAGTATCTCATTATTTTGAGATAGTATCTCATTATTTTGAGATAGTATCTCAAATAATGAGATAGTATCTCATTATTTTGAGATAGTATCTCATTATTTTGAGATGGTATCTCATTATTTTGAGATAGTATCTCATTATTTTGAGATAGTAGCTCATTATTTTGAGATGGTATCTCATTATTTTGAGATAGTAGCTCATTATTTTGAGATGGTATCTCATTATTTTGAGATAGTATCTCATTATTTTGAGATGGTATCTCATTATTTTGAGATAGTATCTCATTATTTTAAGATAGTATCTCATTATTTTGAGATAGTATCTCATTATTTTGAGATAGTATCTCATTATTTTGAGATAGTATCTCATTATTTTGAAATACTATCTCATTATTTTGAGATAGTATCTCATTATTTTGAGATAGTATCTCATTATTTTGAGATAGTATCTCATTATTTTGAGATAGTATCTCATTATTTTGAGATAGTAGCTCATTATTTTGAGATACTGTAGTATCTCATTATTTTGAGATAGTAGCTCATTATTTTGAGATGGTATCTCATTATTTTGAGATAGTATCTCATTATTTTGAGATAGTATCTCATTATTTTGAGATAGTATCTCATTATTTTGAGATGGTATCTCATTATTTTGAGATGGTATCTCATTATTTTGAGATGGTATCTCATTATTTTGAGATAGTATCTCATTATTTTGAGATAGTATCTCATTATTTTGAAATAGTATCTTGTTATTTTGAAATACTTTCTCGTTATTTTGAGATAGTTTCTCATTATTTTGAGATAGTATCTCGTTATTTTGAGATAGTATCTCGTTATTTTGAGATAGTATCTTGTTATTTTGAGATAGTATCTTATTAGTAGGAGTAACACATTTAGCACCATCACATTGAACACAGGGGCCCCACAAGGATGTGTGCTGAGCCCCCTTCTATTCACCCTGCTAACAGATATCACATCTGCCTTCAACACCATGATCCCCCAAACTCTGATAGACAAACTATCTACACTTGGACTAAGCCCCTCTATTTGTAACTGGGTACTAGACTTCTTAACAGACAGACCACAGTCCGTGAAGATCCACAACTTCTCCTCCTCCACCATAACCCTCAGCACTGGCTCTCCTCAGGGATGTGTGCTGAGCCCCCTTCTGTTCACTCTGCTCACATATGATTGTACAGCCACACTTCCAGGCTGTCATATTGTTAAGTTTGCAGATGATACAGCGGTGGTGGGATGCATCACAAACAATGATGAGTCCAGCTACAGACAGGAGGTGGAACACCTGGAGAGCTGGTGCAAAGAGAATAATCTTCACATGAATGTGAAGAAGACAAAGGAGATGATTGTGGACTTCAGAAGGAACAAACACACCCACGCCCCACTGAAAATAGGTGGGTCTGCAGTGGAAGTGGTCTCCAGCTACAAATACTTGGGTGTACACATGAATGATAACCTCAGCTGGAGCAACAACACCACCAGCCTGATCAAGAAAGGTCATCAGAGACTCTACTTCCTCAGACGGCTGAGACGTGCTGGTCTGAGCAGCCCAGTTCTCACCTCGTTCTACAGGTGTGCAGTGGAGAGTGTCCTGTGCTCCAGCATCAACGTGTGGCATGGAGGCTGCACAGTTGAAGAGAGGAAAGCTCTGCAGAGAGTGGTGAAGGCTGCACAGAAGTCTGTTGGAGTCAGTCTCCCCACAATCACAGACATTTACACCTCCAGATGCAGGAAAAGAGCCACCTGCATCATGAAAGACCTCACTCATCCAGCACACTCACTCTTTGCCCCACTCCCCTCAGGACGGAGGTTGAGGAGCATCAAGTGTAGAACCACTAGACTGAGGAACAGCTTCTACCCTGAGGCTGTTAGACTCATGAATAAATAAATAAAATAAAAAATATAACACTGCAAAATATCACATCATACTGATGCTGATCTGTTTTCTTGTCGCTGTGTTCATCTGTGTTCATCTGTGATCATCTGCTCATACAAACTCATGTTCGTGCTGCTGTTTATTCCCACTATATTAAGCTTAGTGTATTACTAGTTGATGTTTTTCTTAGTTAGTTCTAGATGTTATTACTGTTTTTCTCTTGCATTTGTTGTTGGATGTAACTGGGACCCCGTGTACATAATCTCGTTTTCATCACATGTACCACATGCGGTGCAAATGACAATAAAGACTCTCTGACTCTGACTCTGACTAACACACGACTGCACACCATCGTACAGCTCCAACCACTTCATCAAGTTTGCGGACGACACAACAGTGGTAGGTCTCATCAGCAACAACGATGAGACGGACTACAGGAACGAGGTGAGCCGCTTGGCCTTGTGGTGCGGACACAACAATCTCACTCTCAACGTGGAGAAGACAAAGGAGATTGTCGTGGACTTCAGGAAGAGGGATGCACAACATGCCCCTCTGACCATCAACAGCACCGCAGTGGAGAGAGTGGACAGCACCAAGTTCCTGGGAGTGCACGTCTCAAAGGACCTGTCCTGGAGCAGGAACACTGCAGCACTGGCGAAGAAGGCTCACCAGCGCCTCTACTTTCTCCGCAAGCTGAAAAGGGCTGGAGCTTCAACCTCCATCATGTGCACCTTCTACAGAGGTGCCATAGAAAGTGTCCTGACCAGCTGCATCACTGTGTGGTTTGGTGCATGCACTGCATCCTGCCGCAAGAGCCTCCAGCGCATCGTGAAAGCAGCTGAGAAGATCGTCGGCACCTCCTTGCCCTCACTGCAGGACTTACACAGCAAACGCCTCACTCGGAAAGCCCACCGCATGGCAGGTGATCCCACACACCCACTACACAGCCGCTTTAGACTGCTGCCATCAGGGAGGAGACTGAGGAGTCTCCAGGCTCGTACCAGCAGACTGAGAGACAGCTCTGTTCATCAGGCAGTCAGAATGCTAAACACTCTGCCTGCTCTGCCTCCCCTCCCATTTGAACTGCCTTAACACAAAAAACTTTCTCACACATTACCACTCAACACAAAGTTTTTAACACTGGACTCTGTGTCATCAAACGGGTTATTCACTAAACTCTCGGTCATGTGTTCATTCAGTTTGCACTACTTCTCATATTTGCACTAATGTTTGTATTACATTACTGCCTATAGTCATACTACTGTTTACATTCACTGTTTACATTTATTAATACTGTTTACATTTATTACTACTGCTTTACATTTATTACTACTGTTTACATTTACACTACTTTTATCTACACTACTGCAGATACATATACAGCATTCTCTGACTAGCCTTATCTAAGGATGCCAAATGTGCCTTATGTGCCTTACTTCATATGCCACTTTGCCTCTATACCAACATCAACTACCTCATACATATACTGTGTACATCAACTTATATGCTGCTGTGCCACTCTTTGCAAATGTCAACGCTAGAAACTTCAGTTTATTTTATAGATTTACGTTTTTATACTTTTCATACTACTATGCAAAAACTCAGGACAGTATTACACTTTTATTATTTCATTTTATGCTTATGTTCATTGGGTGTTTGGTGTTTTAGGGGTGTTTGGTGTTTCAGTGTTGGTGTAAATTTGATACCTGGACTATTGAGAATTAACTTTCTTGTCTTGAACCACTTTGGACATGTCTGCCTGCCTGGGAGGAGTCGACGAGGGACACGCCCCCAGAAACCATCTTGGCTACAGCAAACTGGTTGGTCCACATAAGTTGCTTACTTGGTGGGTTAACTTCAGTGTGCTTTGGACTACTCTGACTGAGGAAGCCCTCTGGAGTGAGGGTGAAACGTTTCTGCTAAAAAGAAACTGTCCAGATGAACTGATTGAGAATGAGCGGATTTGATACCTGGACTATTGAGAATTAACTTTCTTGTCTTGAACCACTTTGGACATGTCTGCCTGCCTGGGAGGAGTCGACGAGGGACACGCCCCCAGAAACCATCTTGGCTACAGCAAACTGGTTGGTCCACATAAGTTGCTTACTTGGTGGGTTAACTTCAGTGTGCTTTGGACTACTCTGACTGAGGAAGCCCTCTGGAGTGAGGGTGAAACGTTTCTGCTAAAAAGAAACTGTCCAGATGAACTGATTGAGAATGAGCGGATTTGATACCTGGACTATTGAGAATTAACTTTCTTGTCTTGAACCACTTTGGACATGTCTGCCTGCCTGGGAGGAGTCGACGAGGGACACGCCCCCAGAAACCATCTTGGCTACAGCAAACTGGTTGGTCCACATAAGTTGCTTACTTGGTGGGTTAACTTCAGTGTGCTTTGGACTACTCTGACTGAGGAAGCCCTCTGGAGTGAGGGTGAAACGTTTCTGCTAAAAAGAAACTGTCCAGATGAACTGATTGAGAATGAGCGGATACTTTTATACTATTATGAAAAAACTCAGGACAGTGTTACACTTTTTTACTATTTTATGCTTACGTTTAAACCGAACGTATCGTCGACGATACGTTTTCACAAGCTATTTTTACATTGCCGTAACTCTGCAACCGTTTGCGCTATCAGAAAAATTTAAACGGTGTTTGAAAGAAAAAAGAGTGCGCTTTTATGCTGTTTTTGCTACAGTTACGGTAGTCACTCTCTCCCGGCTGCAGCGCTGGGGAAAAGCGAGGCTTTTGTCTTCAGCAGAAAGGAATGCAGCGTGAGCAGGCAAACATGAGCTGCAGAGCAGAAACTATGTCAAAACTAATGTTTTTCAAGGAATAAAAAGACAATAAGGAGATTCCTAGATGATTTGGAGAAGTTTCTTTTTGTTCTTCTGAAGAAAAAGCTGAAAAAACATTTGATCTAATAACTTTTTGAATTTTATTTCTGAATGAATGAGGCTCGCTTGTTACTTGTGGATAATAGTTTTTACTGGGTACACATAATAGGATGTATTTATAGTTTTATTTTATGTTGATTTTAGAATAGTTTATCAAGTCTATAAGATATTCTAATCATCAGTTTGTACTTTGTCTGTGTAGAAGTGCACTATATATGAAAGTCTCAATACAACAGCACCACACCACATTGCTGTGACCAACTCATTCCTGATACACAAGGACCAGTGTGTCACTATGAGAAGTAAGATGATGACCAGAGATTCCAAGAAGAGCTGGCAGCACACCTCCTAGGTGTTCCTCTTCGAAATGAGCCACAAAAAGGAACCTGTAGACCAGACCTGGGCATTGTAAGGCCCCAGGGCCACATGCGGCCCTTTGGTTGACTCTGACCGGCCCCCATAAGGGGAGTTACAACAAAAAAAAGTTTCTAATTTTACCTCATTTGTGGACTGCATTGCTTTAATTTTGATGTCTTTTTAAAATTCACGTACAAAATGATGCAATATGTAAATCAAGACATGCGCAATGTGCATGATTGCATTGTTGTCAAGTCACAAGACAACGTTAGCCCTCAAAAATGTCCACTCATGCTTTTTATTTTGTTGATTAATCATAACTAATACTTTTACCAGTTTGTCTAAACAATGATATTTACTGCTTTTAATAAAGAAATACTATTAATATGCAGTATTGAATTATGTCATTTCGCCCGGCCCCCCACAATATTTTCTATTTCTCATGTGGCCCCATGGAAAAAATAATTGCCCACCCCTGCTGTAGACCATCTCCAGCCCCATGCAGCAATGATCAGGCAATGTCTCAGAGAGCAAGCATGGGAAGGCGGCGCTGCAAGCACTGAATAAGAAAAGCACAGCCTGGAGTTGTGAGGCCTGTGATGTGGGCTTGTGCCTCAGCTGGAGAGAAACTGCTTCAGGGAATACAAACAAAGGCTCAGGACAA
>JBBPBX010086844.1:0-14819 GCA_038048925.1 Garcialebias charrua
TTGAACCACTTTGGACATGTCTGCCTGCCTGGGAGGAGTCGACGAGGGACACGCCCCCAGAAACCATCTTGGCTACAGCAAACTGGTTGGTCCACATAAGTTGCTTACTTGGTGGGTTAACTTCAGTGTGCTTTGGACTACTCTGACTGAGGAAGCCCTCTGGAGTGAGGGTGAAACGTTTCTGCTAAAAAGAAACTGTCCAGATGAACTGATTGAGAATGAGCGGATTTGATACCTGGACTATTGAGAATTAACTTTCTTGTTTGGAGAAATATTTTCCCATGGCCCCAAGAGATGCAATCCCACCTGTTTTCACTCCAGTGAGAAACTCTTACACTTGTCTGGTTAGGAAAATTCAGGGAGGTATATCTGTAGGTGATATTGATTCAAGTTGGTGTAAGTTGAATGTGGATGTTTCAGCTTGGACAAACATGACGAGATTATCTGTAGCACGTGCAGATGTTTACTGGTTTTGTGGTGGTAGAACTTTGAGAAATACGTTGTCTTCAAGATGGTCAGGAATCTGTACACTCGTTTCTTTAATTTCTCCAATTAAGATGGTGAATTTAACAGGACAGGATTTGGAAACTTTCAGGAGCAGTACACATGTTATTGGTGAGTTTGAGAGGAGAAAACGTGACTTTGATCTGTATGTAGATTCTCCAGCATATATTAACGCTATCGGAGTCCCGCAAGGAGTCCCGGATGAATACAAATTAGTTGATCCTATTGCAGCTGGTTTTGAGTCTATGATTCCAACTATTACTGTAAATAAAAACGTAGCCAGGATTAATTACATTCATTTTAAAGGGATTGTGACATGATTTTTTTACTATTCATAAAATTGCTCAAAATATATATATATTATCATTTAAATATGTTTGTTTTTGCAAACAAAATGATAAATCACTTTAATTTTGCTTTAAAAGTGATTTTGAACTTCAAGCCGTGTTTAATCATGGGAAATCCGATTACACTCGAACGCACCATATGTGATGTCACACTGGGCAGAGGGCTGTGGTGTCTTTAATAGCGGACAATTTAAAACTGGCTGAATTTAGCAATCTAAGTGAAGATTTGAGCTATTTGTCTTCATTTTGGGAAGCAGAAAATTGTTTGGGTGATGAAACAAGAAACAACAGGATCTAATTTAGGTCTGATGCTGTATCAGACTTCCTTCATGTCGAGCTGCTCATACCTGCGCACTGTGACAAGCCCAGAGCTCTGCCCAGTGTGACATCACAGATGGTGCGTTCGTGTGTAATGGGATTTCCCATGATTAAACACGGCTTGAAGTTCAAAATCACTTTTAAAGCAAAATTAAAGTGATTTATCATTTTGTTTGCAAAAACAAACATATTTAAATGATAAAATATATATATTTTGAGCAATTTTATGAATAGTAAAAAAATCATGTCACAATCCCTTTAATGTTCAGAGGCTGAATAATTTGACAAGAGATGCACTTGAGGGCGCACATCAGCAGCTAGCAGCAACATCACTGATGGCCTATCAAACGAGATTAGCTGTGGACTTTTTATTGGCTGAGAGAGGTGGTGTCTGCTCTATGTTTGGACAAGATTGTTGTACTTTCATCCCAAATAACACAAGTCCAGATGGTTCATTTACAAAGGCTCTGGATGGCTTGAAATCTCTGTCTGAGGAGCTAGCTGAAAGCTCTGGAGTTCAGAACCCTCTAAGTGAGTGGTTCATCTCTACTTTTGGAAGATGGAGAGCTGTTGTCGTCACAGCTGTGATTACAATATTCGCAGTTGTGGTTATGTTAATTTGTTGTGGATGCTGCTGCGTTCCTTGTGTGAGGCATCCCATACGGAAAAGATATATATAAATTTTATAAAGTTTTTATATGTTTTGTTTGAAACTTATATTTTTTGTATAATGCATTGAAACCAGGTATAAGATCCTTAGTAAATTTGTATAAAATGAAACATATATAATTTGTATACTTATAAGAACAATATATGACAGTAATTTCACATATAATATCCTTAGTAGGAAAATGTACTATTAAACTTACTGGTATATGGGGGTTAGAGCGAGGAGGTGTGGCCAGGACTGTGACATGCAGCTAGCATTAGCATGATATATGCAACATGCTAGCTGCATGTCACGGTCCTGGCCACACCTCGTGACATGCTAGGTGGAGGACTTTTCACCCCCTCCTGAGTGGTAAATTGATATTAGCAACATAGGCTAATGTTCAAAGCAGTAACAATTGTCATATTTGTTAATGTTAAACTATCTCAAGTAAGACATATGTATCCAAATTTTAAAGCAAGCATTTCTCAACCTGGACCTGGGCTGTGAATTACTATGGGTATACATTACCAGTAAAAGCACACACAAACTTACCTCAAATTAAAAAAATAATAGTAAAAAATCTAAACTTTATTCATGTTTCACACCACCTTGAGTTCAAATTAATTTTTACATAGTAAATGTGTTACAATGTAATGCGGATAGTCAACGTGATCAGTGAAGCTCCTTGTTCTGTCACCACTACCTCTGTATTGATAATTACATTTCCAAATCATACATGTTCACATCTCTGCAATTATTACAAACTCATGTGTAAATTTAATTTTACTTTTAATTGTTTTAGGTGTGCTTAAATTCTATTTTGTTATGTTTGGACATTTTTAAAGCCCCCAGATAGAGTTTCCGGCAGTTTCCCACAGTTTCCGAGTGGCAGCAGTCACGAATTCAAAGCCTACTATTCTTCATTATGTAGATTAAAAAACTGGAAAACTGCCATCTCACAGCAGTTATCTAAAAACTTGCTGTTTTAAGTTTCTAATATTGTCTTGCTCCTTTGTGTACTTTTTCATTTATTGTCTTTTGATATATACCTGTATATATATACCTGTATGTATATATATATATATATATATATATATATGTATATATATATATATATATATATATGTATATATATATATATATATATATGTATGTATATATATATGTATATATATATATATGTATGTGTATATATCCATCCATCCATCCATCCATCTTCTTCCGCTTATCCGGGGTCGGGTCGCGGGGGTAGCAGCCTAAGTAGGGAGGCCCAGACTTCCCTCTCCCCAGCCACTTGGAGCAGCTCCTCCGGGGGAATCCCAAGGCGTTCCCAGGCCAGCCGAGAAACATAGTCCCTCCAGCGCGTCCTGGGTCTTCCTCTGGGTCTCCTCCCGGTGGGACATGCCCGGAACACCTCACCAGGGAGGCGTCCAGGAGGCATCCTAACCAGATGCCCGAGCCACCTCAACTGGCTCCTCTCGATGTGGAGAAGCAGCGGCTCTACTCCGAGTCCCTCCCGGATGACTGAGCTTCTCACCCTATCTCTAAGGGAGAGTCCAGCCACCCTGCGGAGAAAACTCATTTCAGCCGCTTGTATCCGAGATCTTGTTCTTTCGGTCATAACCCAATGGCCCTGAGATGACTTCTATTGTGACTTGGTGCTATATAAATAAACTGAACTGAATTGAATTCCAACACTAATATAAAAAATATAAAAATAGACTCAACAGATCGAAAGAATGAAAGGCCTTTTAACATAAGTTATATGTTTGTAAGGCTTTTCATGTTTTAGATCTATAACTAATTAGAACTACATTTCCATCAAAATTATTAAATGTACAGTATTTCCTTTCATGAATATTTCACAATTTTCACAACATTTAGAATGNATATATTTTTATCGCTGGATTCTGGAAACTGTGTTTTACTTGTGCTTTTAGATTTAACAGCTGCTTTTGACACAGTCGACCATGAAATTCTTATCGCCAGATTGGAGCAATGGGTGGGCATCACTGGCTCAGCTCTGCAGTGGTTTAGGTCCTACCTTTCAAATCGAAGTTTCAGTGTGAAGATTGATAATTTTACCTCTGCATCTGCTGCCCTCCCCTGGGGTGTACCCCAGGGATCTATCCTTGGTCCTCTTCTCTTCTCACTTTACCTTCTGCCACTCGGTTCTATTTTCAGAAAGCATGGTGTGCAGTTTCATTTGTATGCGGATGACTGTCAAGTCTATTTTCCTGTAAAACAAAATGGCTCCACGCAGTCTCTTCTGGACTGTCTTGGTGACATTAGAGGGTGGATGGCGCTTAATTTCCTTCATTTTAATGATAAAAAGACCGAGGTTATGGTCTTTAAATCTAGTGCTCCTGACAGTCCCACCACTTTTGATTTTTCCTCTTTGGCCCCATATGAAAAGTCGATTGTGACAAATCTAGGAGTGAAAATTGACCCCTGCCTGAAACTGGACTGTCACATCAACAGCATGGTTAAGTCCTCGTTCTTTCATCTGAGGCGCCTGTCAAAAATCAAGCCCCTCCTTTCTAGACGCCACTTAGAGACAGTAATCCACGCTTTTATTACTTCACGCCTGGATTATTGTAACTCTCTTCTGATTGGAGTAAATAAGGCCTCGCTTTCTCGGTTGCAGCTGGTACAAAATGCTGCTGCACGATTTTTGACTGGTACAGGCAGACGTGAGCACATCACTCCAGTTTTAATGTCCCTTCATTGGCTTCCTGTCCAGTTTCGAATCCATTTTAAAGTTTTATTGTTTGTTTTTAAGTCTTTGAACGGTTTTAGTCCCTCTTATCTGTCTGAACTGCTTCAACTTTATGTGCCATCACGTGCTCTCAGATCCGCTGACCAGATGCTTTTAGCAGTCCCGAAAACCTTTTATAAGACCAGAGGAGACAGAGCATTTTCAGCTCTGGCTCCTAAATTGTGGAACGAGCTGCCACTGAAGGTCAGGCAGGCCCCATCTATATCTGTTTTTAAAACTCGTTTAAAAACACATATGTTTTCATTGGCTTTTAAACCAGAATGAGTTCACATCTCTGTTTTCTGGTTTCTCATTCTGGTTTAAAAGCCAATGAAAACATCCATCCATGGATGGATGGATGGATGTTTTCATTGGCTTTTAAACCAGAATGAGTTCACATCTCTGTTTTAATGTTGTATTATTTTACTTGTGATGTTCTGATATTTATATGATTGAGATTGATTGTTTTTATTGTTTTGTGCTTGTTTTTATTCTTGTACAGCACTTCGGACGGCTGCTGCTGTATTTTTAAGTGCTTTATAAATAAACTGGTATGGTATGGTATATATATTATATTAAAAAAAAATATATATATATATATATATATATATATATATATATATATATATATATATTTTTTTTTTTTTTTTCAACTTTCATCATTTTGTAAACCGCCCCCCTAGCTTGTAGATTGTAGTTATGTTATCATTCACGAGAGTTTGTACCGGTTTATATTTTTGTTTATGTAGTGTACTGTAGTTCTGTTTGTTTTAATAAAAAATAAAAAAATAAAAAAAGCAGTCAGTTAAGTTTACGGCAGTTTCCACCAGTTTACGGCAGCAGTCAGTTGTCGGCAGTGCTGCCATGTGTTGGTTAGCTTCGGTTGCGCCGGTTGAGAACCGTGTCCGCTCAGAGGTTGCTGTGCACGGATACATGAGATGTAGATGAACGGCGGTTGTGCTGAGGGACGGATGGGCGAATGAAAAAGACGCTGTTGACCGCGTGAAGCAGCAGACAGCGGACTGGAGTAGCAACGAGCTAACATGCTAATAACAGCCCTTGCTGTAGCATGAACGGGTGGATGCTACCGGGGACACGGAGCCGGCGGCCGGGAGCTCGCATCAATGTCCGCCTGGCAGTTCAGATGTTGGAATGACACCGACCTATCATGCTAAAACGCAGAGAAATAGAAACAGCTGTGGTGGCAGCCTTTTGGAGAGGCTAAATGCTAACGGGCGCAGCTAATTGCGGAGCTAAGATGCTAACGAGGTGCGGCATTTTGGATGGACACCACGAACAAACGGTGCAGTAAGTTATTCACTCTTTTTCCCTTCATTATGTATGGAGTTAACATGCTAACAGTCCTTCTTGTAAACAGTTTGGACCGCGTGGAGCAGCACGAAGCTGCAGTTCGGACGTGCAAGGAGCACAAGATGGAGACAGGCTTGACCAGCTGAAAGTAAGACATTTTATTTTTTGATTTACTGTAATTGTCTCTAAATTGTCTCTAAATGTACTGTATGTGTTTTTTGATATTTATGTAGGGTACTGTGTTAGGATAGGCGAAGTGAACTACATTACAGTACAGTAATAGGCCTTAGAACACACATTGACACACAGAGCACTTAATGGTTTATTGGCCATATTAAGAAAGCAAGGACACACATTGCCTGTGGATTGCCATACACTACTACACCACAGTGTAACACCATGGAGCCTAATTGTGGCGGGCAGTACATGTACTATGGCCTAGAGAAGGGGATCTGTCATTATTTACGTCAGCAATGATGTGCAGATTACTGTAAACATTGATGGTGTCCCACTTTTCAGAAGTAGTGGTGTCCACTTCTGGCCAATACTAGTGAAGTGTGGTAATTGGCCAAATAAGATTTTCACATCAATGTTTGTGAACATTTTTTGTTTTTTTTTGCTCAGACACAGATGAGACTCAGATTCTGACTCAAGCCAAGGTGACATCAATTTTCTTTTATCTATTTAGAGTTCGGTATCATACAAATATACTGACAGTTCTCTCTTTATCATTGCGTACACAGAAGCCAAAAGCTCTCACTGGGAAGGACCCTGCAGAGGAATTCCTCGCCATGTACGGTGATACTCCGCCTTCAGACCTTCAACACGAGGAGAGTCAGACAGTGATTGAATTAAAGCGGCAGATCCAGGAACTGAAAGACGAGAATGCTAAACTGAGGGAGTCGGTTTTTCAAGGTATTGTAAAGTAAATCATACATTCTCAGGTATTAAACTCATAATTAAACTTATGTGTTAAACTTTTCACCTCATGTTCAGGATCATGCACTCCAAATGCCTCTGTGCATAAACTGTGATCTGCTGACTCTGTACATTTTGTGACCATCTGTGTGAAACCAACCACCTGGGGCCTCATGTATCAACCGTGCGCACGCACAAAAACCGTGCGCACGTCACTTTCCACGCAAAACCCCGTATGTATCAAATCTGAACTGAACGTGAATATGTGCGCATCCAAGCACTTTTCCACGCCAGCCCCAGAGCTGGCGCACGCACGTTTCTGTGGTTATGTTCCTTTGGCGACACTTACAGGTGATTCTGAGAAACTGTGTCCATGATGTGAAAACAATCATAAATCCCACCAAACACACACGATTAACGATTATTACATCCACATGGACGCAATTAGATGAGTGGATATAAAAGCATGCGCCAAATAGTGGCAACAATATTGACAACAATGAGATGTGATTTCTTTAAATAAGAAGTTAACCAAGCTATACTAACACGCCTACGTTTAGGTCAGTGGGTAACGTGATTGCCTTTAGTTCCAAAGGTCATGAGTTCGAATCTCGCATGGTACAACGTTTCTCTTTTTTTTTTTTCGTTCCAGATTTAAATACACATGAAAACTATTTACAAAACAAGAAATCGTCTGCTTCCTTTCATTTCATGTATTGTTCTATTTCTTGTTGTTTTATTAAATAGTTTTCCTGTGTTCTTTAAATCTGGAATGAAAAAAAAAACGTTGTACCATAGGGGAGTCGATCTCACGACCTTTGGGACGAAGGGCGGGCGTGCTCACCACTAACCTATACAGGCATGTTAGAGCAGCTTGGTCAACTTCTTATTTAAAAGTGGACGGTTTGTTTTGCGCTGAACATGCCAAATAAAGCCTTTTTCCGTGCTTCTCTGCCTCACCCAGGAGTGTCTCCTGTTCACAGTCCGTGAAGTTCCTCTTTTTTGTGCGTTTCGCCATGATTTGCAATGGAGCGGAGACGACATTCCGCCGGTTCAGGGCATATTTAAATGAATTTGCATATTTATATGGAGGCGTGTCAAAGGCGGAGTCGGCCACTCACTCATGTGCGCTCAATTCCACGGTGATTGTGATGTACAAAAGGAATGTGCGTGGATACCGGTGTACGCACATTTTGATAAATCTGGATTTTTTTGTGCGTAGACACTTTTCTGGATTTGACCGTACGTCACTTTTCAGTAAGAAATCCACGCAAGTCTTTGTACATGAGGCCCCTGTTCCTTATTTTTAACGTCATGTTCCTCATTTTATCTGCTGAACAAACAGTGACCTGCTTGTGTTAGTCTAAAAACACTGTTGCATTATAAGAAGTGCTGAATGCTCACTTTCCATTTGCTGAGTGCTCATGTTCCATGTGTTATCAGAAGTTTCCACCTTGTGATAGACAAACACCTGCCGTTCCACCCATTGTACCGCCCCCAACCCCTCCCCAAACTAGCTCCGCCTGTACGAGGGTTCTTAATCCATGCTGTGTCACTGTCTGAGCAGAGCAGAGCCAGACAGCTTCGTGCCTGTATCATTCTGTTCTCAATCTTGCAAGATTCATTAAATCTTTTAAACTTGAACTTCGTTTGGACAGCCTTGCCTCGTTATTCAAGAAGTTTACTTCACAATCTGGCGTCACGGAACAGGATATTGCGTGTGACTGGACCGCCGCTGGAGACGACCGGACGGGACCCCGGGACCGTGGGTCTCAGACCTGCTCCTCTTCCCTCGAGTAGACTTCAGAGACGAGAGGACGTTTCGGTCCTCACAGCGGGGAGAGCCAGCATCGACAATATTCAACGAACCAACGAGGAAGGCTGGGAGGTAAAGTAAAAATCTCTTTTCAAGTTTGAAAGATTTAAGCCGGGGTAAAACTGATACGAGATGCGTTCAAGGACCGTAGGAAATTTGAGCGTTTATTTCTAAACGTAAGAACACGTGAATCGTTGTGAGTGCGAGACCACGTAAATCGTTGTGAGCGTTTATTTTTAAACGTAAGAGCACGTAAATCGTTGTGAGCACGAGAGCACGTAAATCGTTGTTAAAATTGTGAGCACTCGGAAGTGCAAGAACAATTTGCGCGTTAAACTCTTAACGCAGGAATGTCCGTCCGAAAACCAAGCACGTAGGTTGTTATGAGGTAGAAATACCTTAAAGACTGCCGCAAATCGTGCTACAGCAGAAGTAAATTTGGGGAGCGCTCAATTAAAAAAAAAGAAAAAAAGAAAAAGAAATTAAAAAAAATAAAATAAAATAAAATAAAATAAAAAGCGAAAAATAACAAATAAAAATAGATAAACCTGTGTAGTTACACTCATTTTGAAATAAAATAAAATAATTAGACGAATAAGCTGGTTATAAAACATATAAATAAATTCATTCAAAAAGAAGTAGGTATACAACATGGTTTTAAACATCCTGGTTCTAAACAATAAACTCATTCAAAATTAAATTAGGCAAATAACCTGTTTTTCAAACAGGTAAAATTAACTGAAATATTAAATAAATACGGATAACAAATAGAATTAAATAAATATAGTAAAAAAGTAAAAAAAAAAAAAAAAAAAAAAACAGACATTTAAATCAAATAAAAGACAAAATGGGAACAAAAAATAGCAAAAGCGAAGCTTATATACCATGCGGTCCTGAGGTTGACCGAATGCGAAGACTTTATGGTGATCTGTGTCTAAGTTTTGTACCACAGTGGCATTGTAAATTCAATTTTCCAAGAAATGGATCATTTGATCCACAGGAAATACAAAAATTGGAAGAACAATTGTTAGAACAAAAACGTAAGATCTGCAGCAAGAAAAAGATTCCACAAGGTGAATTGTTAACAGTGACCAATCATGAACAAGCTTTTAAGCTTTGGAAAAATGAATCCAAATTACAAAGTCAAAGAGTAATATCAAAAAGCCTTCAGATGACCCAGAAAATTAAGAAAACAAACCAGATGGCTCCAAAAGAGACAAAACATTTAGGAAATAAAAATATGAAAGGGACAGAAACACAAACTAACCCACTCAATGTTTCTTTCTCTCCCTCTGCTCCACCTGCGACTGGATCTTCTGGCCTCCCACCTCTCACCATGCCGCTGTATCCTTCACTGGCACGTCTGAGTTCACCCCAACCACCACCATACCCTGAGCCACAGAGAACTGGACAACTTTTGGACTGGTTTCTGAACATGGACATGGACGATGACTTCCAAGGCTCCAGGAAAAAGGAGCAACCAGGAACGTCAACTGAATCAGGTACTGCCAACACACCTGCCTCACCCTCTGATTTGACTGACACCTCAACATCAGACACTGAACATGAGGGAATAGATTCTGGTGGACCAGGAAAGCCGAACACAAGACTTCAAACTGCAATAAATCAGCTTAAGGAACAAGCAAGTCACATTCAAAATGAAATTGACAAAACTCAACAAGAAATTGCAGACAAAAAGAAAGACAAAACCACCATCCTCACTGCACCCATGATGGAGGTGGGTGGAGCTGAGCAATCACAATTGGTCTATAGACCTTGGCCACACGCCGTGCTGATTGACATGGCCAAGCAGCACCTGCCTGACAGAGCCCAGGGTGGAGGAGTGATAGCTCTGGCATTGCTCACGTTAGTCAGAGTGATAAGACCAACTCTCCATGAGATAAAGGTCATTTTATCAGCAATATATGGCCTTGGGTTTGTCTCCCAAATTGACTCTGAACTTTTTGAAAAGGAAGACGGTTTTCAACTCGTCAGTCCAGACATCAACGCAACAAACAACAAGGAGTATTTGAAAAATGTGAAAGAAATTGGGGAAAGCCTGGTTAAGGCGTTCCCAGCTGTTCCTTGTTATGCAGACATTGCGAGCACAACCCAGAAACCTGATGAAGCTCCACAAGACTACGTGAACCGTCTCCTGCCCATCTTCAAAACCCACTCAGGCATCCTTGAGCCTGACGGGAACTGGAGACACGACACAGCCCCCTCACCATTTGAAGCCATCTTCTGCCAGGCGGTCCTGAGTGGTTTTCTCCCACCAATAAAGAAATCAATCAAGACCACCTACATCGGCTGGAAGAAGAGACCACGCCTGACTGAGCTCCTGAATCATGCTGAGCACGCGTGGGACCTGCATGTGACAGAGGTCACCACCACTCAGAAGAAAAAACAAAAACTGCATGATGACGCTCAACTGACTCTGCTTCAAGCAGCCACTCAGCTGACCCTGAACCAGGCTCAAGCTGCGAACCACCCTCCAGCATTTCAAAAACCTGATGTTGCTCCACCTAGACCACAGCCATGCTTCAACTGTGGAAGCCTGGAACACTGGGTCCGCCATTGTCCACACCGACAAGGACCAAGAGGTCGAAACCAAGCTCGCAACAGGTACGGCAACAGAGGCAGAGGTCAGTTCAGGCCCTATCCAAACCAAGGGCCCAACGGCAACCAAGACTTCAACTCCAGACAAAACCAACATCAAGGCCCGGCCCAAGGCAGAGACGAAGCTGGACTCAGGGGTGGACAAAGCCAGAGGGGTTACTCAACCTGACTAGCCAAAGATGGTGGGAGCCAGGGATTTCAGACCGCAAGTGCCAGCACACACACACCTGTTTCTGAAACAAATGACATACACACACATACATACACAGGAGAAGTTATTCCTACTTACTTCAAATACACTCAAGCTGCTTATCTGAAACTACCAATGATGACTGCAGTGGTTGAAAACATTTCATTACAATTTCTTGTAGATTCAGGAGCAACACAGTCATTAATCATGCGTAAATGTCTTCCAAATGCTCCACTTTCTAACAAAATTGTCCATTCCACAGGTGCATCTGGCCGGACAGTTCCTGAAGCGGTCACAGTTCCGCTCAAGATCATCGATCCTTTTGATCATGAAACACATGAACATCAGTTTTTGCTTTCTGACTCTTGCCCAATAAATTTATTAGCAAGAGATTTGATTCTGAAATTTAGATTGGCAATAAACTGTGCACCTGATGGTTTGACTGTGTCTAAACAATTAGAGTCTGATGCTCTGGTCTCTCTCACACCTGAATTATTGTTCATTTTTCAGTGGTTGTTAATTGATCCACATCAGAGACATACTCTGCTTTCAATGGCCAGAGAAAGGCTGCCACCTAGTGTCTGTTTTATGACTGAACCACATCTACACTGCACTGCTCATGTCGTTTCAGATCCAGCTGACCCATTAGGGGACTCATTTCTGCAAACACAGACAACACAACTTGTCACCACATCCATCTGTTGGACACAAGACTCATGTTTTGTGCTGATAGATTTGAACAACAAAACAACACCTCAGACAAGTTACTTCACAGTACCTGATTCATTTCCTCACATTTCACTAGCAAAGCCACCTGACTCCCAATGGCGATCTCTAGGTCCTCTAGCACTTAGAGCACACACCACACATGACTGGGAACCACGTGATGATTGTTCCTTCTCACCGTCTCTCAACATGTTTAGGCAAGATTTTTGCCTCATGCTGACAGCACGGCCAACAAAAGAAGTGATTGATAACAATGCATGACTAGTTACGTCCATGATGTCTCTGGACGACCCTGAATTGGCAGACGTCCCCGCCCATCTCTGGGCCACAACTAAATATGATGTCGGGTTAATTAAGGGCCAAAAACCAATTGAAATAACACCAAAGTCTTCTTATAGACCTAAAATAGCCCAATACCCACTGAAGCCTGAAGCAGAAAAAGGTATCACTCCAGTTTTCCGCTCCTTGCTGGAAGCAGGCGTGATCATCGCTTGCCCTGAGTCACCAGTGAGAACCCCGATTTTTCCAGTAAAAAAGATCAGACCTACTCCTCCAGACGAATGGAGATTTGTTCAAGACTTAAGAGCAGTTAATGCCTCTGTCCAAGCAAGAGCACCTATTGTACCTAACCCTTATGTCATCCTTTCTCAGATCCCTGCAGGCTCCACATATTTCAGTGTGATAGACTTAGCAAATGCGTTTTTTAGCGTTCCAGTTCATCCCAACAGCCAGTTCTGGTTTGCTTTCCAATTCCTGGGTAAGGCTTACACTTTTACGAGGCTCCCGCAAGGTTTCTGTGAATCTCCCACTATTTTTCATCAAGCACTGAATGATAGTTTGATGAGTTTCTCTCTGCCTCATGATTGTGCTTTGTTACAGTACGTGGATGATTTGCTGCTGGCTGCACCATCTGAACAGTCTTGTAAAGAGAACACGATCAGACTGCTGACATTCCTTGCAGAACAAGGTCACAAAGCATCATTGTCAAAATTGCAGTTTGTACAAACCACTGTCACTTTTCTTGGACACAGGATCTCCAGAGAAGGAAGAAAAATTGCTGACTCGCGTGTTGAGGCGATTGTGAAACTGCCATTACCGGTAACAAAAAAACAACTCATGTCTTTTCTAGGTCTTTGCGGTTACTGTAGGCATTTCATCCCAAACTACGCTGAGATTGAGGCTCCTTTAAGAAAGGTATGTCATGACAAACACTTACAAATGAGCTCACATGTCACATGGACAACTGAGGCACTGCAGGCCTTTGAAACACTCAAGCAACAGTTGCAAAAGGCTCCCACTCTTGGTATTCCAGATCCTACACGCCCGTTCACACAGGCTGTGGATGAGAGGAAGGGCCACATGACGTCAGTGTTGTTGCAAAAGCATGGGGACAGATTGAAACCAGTCGCCTACTTTTCAGCTAAATTGGATCCAGTCGCTGCTGGTTTGCCTCTCTGCTTGCGCGCTGTAGCCGCAGCCGAAAAAGCTGCACTGGCGAGCAGAGACATTGTGGGGTATTCTGATCTGACTCTTCTTGTCCCCCACGCAGTTACTCAAATTCTTAATGAGCAAAAAACTGCTCATCTTTCAACCGCACGTTGGTTACGTTATCACACCACACTGTTGGACATGCCCAACATCACCATCCAACGATGTAATGTCTTGAATCCTGCGACTCTTTTGCCAAACGAGGATGATGGTGAACCACATGACTGTATGGCGGAACTTGAAGTCATATGCACACCACGACCTGACTTAGAACAGAATCCTTTGACTGACCCTGATTGGGAACTTTTTGTTGATGGATCTTCTTCCCGTGACCCTGAGACTGGTCAGATTCGCAGTGGATATGCTGTTGTCACCCTCACACACACTGTTGAATCATCTTCTTTACCATCATGCTCAGCACAAGCCTGCGAGCTGGTGGCTCTCACTCGTGCATGCACACTTTCTGAAGGTAAAACTGTTAACATTTACACAGACAGCAGGTATGCTTTTGGAGTTGTTCATGACTTTGGCGCTTTGTGGAAACACAGAAACTTCCTCAAGTCTGATGGCCAACCAATCCTTCATCACAAACTTGTGGACGAACTTCTTACTGCAATCACTCTCCCTCTCAAAATTGCAGTCATCAAATGTGCGGCACACACATCAAACACTGATCCTGTTTCCATAGGCAACTCACTTGCTGACGCTGCAGCAAAACAAGCCTCAATGTTGCCCAACCCAATGAAATATATTTCTATCAGTATTGCATTACACCCATTATGTTCCATTATTTGTCTTCACTTAATTCTGCCTTATAATGTGAAATGTGACACTAGGCAGAACGTTTTTCTCTCGGGCTTTGTTTTCACTAGGGAACAATTACACGCCTGCACATACACAGACATAACATTTGATGTTTACATTGAAGCTGATAGATTGTTGACAGAAAGGAGGGTCACGTGGTAGTGTAGGTGGTTCCAGGGCGGTCCTGAAGCAGTCCAAGGAGGTTCCAGGGTCCAAGGAGGCGGTGACGACATCCGGGGTTTTTATAACCGTGGCCCTGCCTTTGAAGAGTGTGTGTTGGACTGTGCTGGAGTCAGGTCTGTTGTCTGCTGTAAGGTTTATTCTTATATGTACAATAAACCTACATAAAATTTGCACATTCGTTTCAG
>JBBPBX010086845.1:0-14819 GCA_038048925.1 Garcialebias charrua
TGCAACAAACTCTTTGACATCGTGCGACAATGTAGGCCACCAGAAATGGGTCCTTGTTAGAGAGAGCATACGGGCAACCCCAGGATGACATGAGAGCTTATTTGTGTGTATCCACTCGAGTACCTTCGACCTCATGGATGAGGGGACGAAGAGCGTCCCAGGAGGACCAGTGCCCGGATCCGGTTCCAACAGGTGAGCCTGTCGAACCTCCTTAGCGATGGGCCAGGTGAGGGTACCCACGATGCAGACCGGGGGTATGATGCTTTCAGCAGTTTCGGGAGCGTCTGGAGGAGAGAACTGACGTGACAGGGCATCAGGCTTAATGTTTTTGGAACCTGGTCTGAAAGTCAAAGAATAATTAAAACGATTGAAGAAAAGTGACCAGCGTGCCTGTCTAGGGTTCAATCGTTTAGCGTCTCGGAGGTACGTAAGATTCTTGTGGTCAGTCCAAATGAGAAAAGGTACCTCCGTTCCCTCAAGCCAATGACGCCACTCCTCTAATGCCAACTTCACCGCAAGCAGTTCCCTGTTGCCCACGTCGTAGTTCCTCTCGGCTTGCGACAGTCGACGAGAGTAGAAGGCACAAGGGTGTACCTTATCGTCCGTGGGTGACCTCTGGGACAACACAGCGCCCACCCCGGTATCGGATGCATCCACCTCGAGGATGAACTGACGAGCCGGGTCTGGGTGGCAGAGGATGGGTGTGGAGGAGAAAAGGACTTTTAGCTTACCAAAAGCAGAGTTGGCTTCAGGAGTCCACCGAAATGCTCTGCTAGTGGAGGTGAGCTGAGAGAGGGGTGCTGCGATACGGCTGTAGTCCTTGATGAAGCGCCTGTAGAAATTAGCAAATCCTAGGAACCGTTGCAGTTGTTTCCTGGTCTCCGGAACCGGCCACTCCACCACTGCCTTAGTCTTTTCAGGGTCCGTCTTGTAGTGCCCTTTTCCAAAAATAAACCCCAAAAATGAGACAGAGGAGGCGTGAAAATCACATTTTTCACCTTTAACAAAGAGTTGGTTTTCATAAAGTCTCTGAAGTACCCTCTTGACTTGAGCAACATGTTCTTGCTCGTTCCTGGAATAGATGAGGATGTCGTCCAAATAAACAAACACAAAATCTCCAATAAAATCCCGCAACACATCGTTAATCAGTGCCTGGAAGACTGCGGGAGCATTGGTGAGGCCAAAAGGCATGACTAAATATTCGAAATGTCCCAGGGGTGTTTTGAAGGCTGTCTTCCACTCATCACCCTCTTTAATCCGAACCAGGTGATAAGCGTTACGAAGATCCAGTTTTGTGAATATGGTAGCGGGTTGTAATTGTTCTTGTACGGAGTTGATTAACGGTAGTGGATATTTGTTCTTTATGGTTATAAGGTTCAGACCTCGATAGTCGATGCAGGGACGTAGTGTCTTGTCCTTCTTAGTGACAAAAAAGAACCCTGCCCCCAGCGGGGACGTAGAAGGACGGATAATCCCAGAATCAAGGGATTCCTCAATGTAGGATCTCATGGAGTCACGTTCCGGACCTGACAAATTATAGAGACGGCTAACTGGTAAAGGAGCTCCCGGGAGAAGGTCAATGGGGCAGTCATACGGACGATGAGGTGGAAGAGAAAGAGCTTTACATTTACTGAATACCGGGGCCAGATCATGATATTCAGGAGGTATGCTAGAGAGATCTATATCTTCTGTACCTGGTGTGCTTATGGAAGGATTGGAGATGCCAGAGCGGAGACAGTGTTTTAAACATCGGTCACTCCATCTCTCAACCCTACCGAGTTCCCAATTGAAATGGGGATTGTGATCCCGTAACCAGGGGAAACCAAGAATTAACTGCGTGTTTGGGGAGTCAAATACAAAAAAACTAACCTCTTCATGATGATTTCCTGACGTTATTAAGTGTAGGTTAGTGGTTTTAAATCGAATCTGTGTTAGAGTCTCCCCAGTAACCCCAGCAATGGACACGGGGTCAATTTTAAGGACAGGAAGAGATAGGTCCCTGACCAAATCTTGGCTAATTAAATTTTGTTCTGCACCAGAATCAATAAGTGCAGAAACAGGGAATCGGTTCTGATTGTACTGAATAACTGTGGGTAATGTAAACCTATGAAGAGGAGTAAACAAGGAAGTACCCACCAGTATCTCCTGTTTTACTGGTGGGTATCTTCGTTTCCCCGCACAGGGCAAGTGGCAATAAAGTGCCCCTCTTCACCGCAATACATGCAAAGATTCAAGTTTCTACGCCTTTGTCTCTCAACAGGATTTAAACGTGTACTCCCAATTTGCATGGGTTCAGATTCAGGTGAGTTAGGTTGGGAGCCAGAAGATGGCACCAGAGCACTTCGTGGCTTGTATCTTTCGAATTTGCTGTTGCTGTGGTAACCCCCTGCAGATGACGTTGAATACCCGGAAGTAGAGACCCTCTGGGAGTTGTAGTCCCGTTCACGTCGTCGTTCCCGGAAACGTTCGTCAATTGAGATCGCTAGATTTATTAATGCGTCAAAATTAGGAGGCTCATCTCTTGCTGAGATCTGGTCTTTCACATAGTCGGATAAGGAGTTTAAAAAGGTACCTTGTAATGCCCTGTCGTTCCAGTCAGTTTGCGCCGCCAGGATACGGAACTCCAGGGCGTGTTCAGCAACAGGACGCCGGCCCTGACGTAACCCCAACATTCTCTTTTCCGCGTTGGGTTGCTGTAGCGGCCTGTCGAAAATCCTGCGAAACTCCTCTAAAAAACTCCTAAACGAGACAAAGTCCAAGTCGTGTTGATGAATGAACGAAGTCGCCCATTGGAGGGCGTTACCTTTCAGTTGGTGCATGAAGTAAGTGATCTTTTTTATGTCCGACGAGTAGAGTTGGGGAGCTCCTCTGAAAGCGAGTTCGCACTGAAGGAGAAAGCCCTCACATTGAGCTGGGTCTCCTGAAAAGAGTTCAGACGGTTTTACTACCAGTTGTTGTGAAAACAGAGGATCATTTTCAGAGCTGATGTTAGATCTTGAAGCTTGTGGAGACGCCGAGGCTGTGGGAGGAGAAGGAGTGAGTCTCTGATTAATAGCATGAACCATACCTCCAAGTTCCTGTAGGTTAGCTTGTGTTTTGAGCTGTTGGCTTAAAACTTGTTTCATCATTTCTTCCAATTGATTCATTCGCCCAGTTTGAGAAGAACTAGCTTGTTCGCTCCTGGTCTCGTTCTGGGTTTTGTTTGGCTGAAGCATTCTGTAATGGTTTCTAGGTAACCCAGTTTGTAACGAGACCCAGAACGACACAAGGCACGAGAGTACAAAAAGAACAGTGTTTATTATTTACAGTGGTTTAAAGTACAACGTGGTTCATCTGGAATCCCTGGAGGAGGAAGGAGGAAGCAGAACGTCAGAAGGAGTAGGCCAGGGGCAGTTGTGAATGTTGGTTTTCAAATGTTTGTTTGTTCTTACAGATGAGGAAGGGAGATGGGTTCCATGAACATCCAATAACTCCAATTGATTCCAAAGGGCAAAGAAGGCAGGCAAGTGGCTGGAGGGCACGGCACGAGGAACAGGATCCAGATCCAAAATCAGACGCGATGACTGTAGGCACATAAGAACAAGGTAAGTCTCTTTGCAATAAACACAAGACTGGCTAGAAGCATGATTTACCATAACAAGAATCAATGCTTCAGCGATGAGTAGTACTCGACTGCAGCCTTAAATAGGAGTGTAGCTCATCAGGTGGATGACCGTCAGCTGAGGGTGATTGGCGGCCATCTTGGAGCTGCAGAGAGTGCCACTCTTACAATTACAATGAGAGTATTGTACAGGTACTTGTATTTGAAAGCTAGAAATCATGGCAAAACACATATTTAATTTGATTTATGTTCAAGCTGGACTTTTAAGTTTAAAGAAAGGGACAATGTAGTTTGGAATAGTTCACATTTTTGGTTTGGAAAAAATAAACATTTGAGTTTTCTTTCTTATAACACAAGTGTACTTTTGTTTGTTTGCAATTGTTCTCTCTGGGAGGTTAAAAACATTGTTCAGTAGATGAATAAATAACTTTGAATCTATTTTGATTGTTCATAATTTGCACTAAAATGTATGAATCCATATAATAATAATAATAATAATAATAATAATAATAATAATAATAATAATAATAATAATAAAATTTATGGAATGTTCTAAGAAAGTTCTAGCATAACGTTCTCACCTAACGTTCTGAGAACCACGAGAAAACTCCACACCCTAACGTTCATGGAACGTTAGGAGGGAACGTTCCCGTAACCTAAAAATAACGTTTTCTGTTACTTGGGATGGCTCTCATGGAATTAATGGAACAAATAACTACTGCTGTCGATCAAAAACAATATTGTATCAGTATTTTTGTTGATTTAAAAAAAGCATTTGATACTATTGATCAGTGCTGGGCAGCGCTAATCCAAAAATTAGTTCCGTTATTTCTAAAGCACTAATTAATTTGTTTAGGTCCGCAATTTCAAACGCACTAATGTCTTATGAAAATTAGGGGAAGCTAAATTCTAAACCGCTAATTAAATTCAACAATTGCTAGCCAACAAGTTATGCAATATTTGCACTAGACTGCCAACTAGCGGTGCATGAACTGTTATACACCTTTATCCTACCTCTTACGTCACAGCAGCAGCTTCCCATTAACTCCTCCTGACCCACCTGGATATTTACAGTCCTGGACAGAAGAAACATCACAGTTGGCAAAAAGAGCAACAAACATTAAAAAAAAAACTTTACATGTATTAACAGCTGCACGTACAAATTATATTCTTCATTACACATGCACATACTTTGTATTTATTTTTTTAGATTATCCTATATCTGTTAAGCACCTTGGTCAATGCAAGGCATTGCAGGAAGGTGCTATACAAATAAAGTTTATTACATTATTATTATTATAACTTCAATTCAAAGACCACATCAACAGTACAGGTAAAATTAAAGTTAGAGATCAAGTTTTAAAGTGCACTTCCAAGTTGTATCCAAGTTTAATTCATATAAGAGTCAATTAAGCTTAATTTACTTCAATATTGTTTCAAAAAACAAATAGTAATTTCTTTTTTGTTGGGCAACCAAAAAATAAATTAAACCAATTCCAAAATTCTATAGGCAGTCAACAGATTTAATGAAAAGTAACTAGGAGCCAAGATGGTCTAGTGGCAGGGCTTTTGACTACGGACCCGAAGGTCGCGAGTTCGCGCCCCAGCCACTACCCAGCTTGGGGTGTCTATGAGTGCACACCTATTTCTCCAGCTCCCCGGGCGCTTTCGGGCTGCTCACTGCACCACCTGGTAGGTGGTTGGGTTAAATGCAGAGACGAATTTCGTCTGTGTATGGGAAACATACGCAGATGACAGGAATAGACATTATTATTATTATTATTAAAATGATCCTAAAAGGATGAAATTACAAAAATCAAAGGACTTATTTAATACTTTACGTACATATATTCTATTCGGCCACAAAATTAACAAAATGAGAATGATCTTTTAATCCCTAAGACCACTTTTAAATCTCAAATACACGGGCGATTTGCCACCGCATTTCTACATAAAAGGAACCCAAGTAAATAAAAACAACAACTCACCGTCGAGTGGTGGACACAAAACACACAATACAATCCTCCGGCCACGTTAATTTGGCTTGAAACTAGGGATGCACCGATCCACATTTCTCACTTCCGATCCGATATCGATACTTTAAAACTGGGTATCGATCGATACCGATACTTTACCGATCTGATATCAGCGTTGAAGTAAAGGAGGCTGTAAAAATAAAATTATTTAAGTGAGAGCCATTTCTTGCACAAAACTCTGTGACTTCTCTTTTAACATTGTGTGAGGTAAACCCAAAGAAGACGCTCTGAACCTCACTACAGTAATTCACAAACTAACAAGTACCCCCAGGTCTCTTCTACAGACGTCCTTCTGACTCATGGTGCAAGGAACACTAGTCTAAAATACTGCTAAAGATTATGGGAAATGATCACAGTCTACTCCCCAGTTTTTAGTTTTATTTTTGATTGTGGCACTATATAATTCTTGTTGAATTTGATCAACAGATACAGATTTAATCTATAATTGAACACTAATATACCGCTAAGCATTCTGGGTAATGCCGTTTTTTAGTTTCGTTTTTGAATAGTGGCACTATGAGTTGTAATTCTTGTTGGTTTTGATCAACTGATACAGATTTAAACAATACTGTACATTGAATTTACATTTATAAATTCAATGCATAGTTTAAATCTGTATCTGTTGATCAAAACCAACAAGAATTACAACTAATTGAACACTAATATACCGCTAAGCATTCTGGGTAATGCCGTTTTTTAGTTTCGTTTTTGAATAGTGGCACTAGTAGTTGTAATTCTTGTTGGTTCTTGTACCAAGGCTCGGTACTTGGACCAAAGCTATTTATTTTATATGTGAATGACTTGGTAAATGTGTCAGGGCTCCTTAAATGTGTACTTTTTGCTGATGATACCACATTTTTCTGTTCAGGTGAAGATATAGAACAAATGTTGGAATTGATAAAGACAGAATTTGTCAAGATACAAGCTTGAATATGATGAATGAATGATGAATATGAAATATGAAGGGTGGGTGTAGTATTTCTTCTGGGGTGGGGATTGAGTGGATGTCCTTGATGATGGTCTTGGACTATGCATGGCCGGTGTGCAGGCCCTGGTTGGGGCCTGTTCTTGGTGCTTCCTGGCTCTGTCGGCGGTTGGGCGGGCGCTCTTGGCCGTGTCGTCCATGTGGGATTTTGTGTCCTCTAGGGCGGCGGGCTGACTGCGGTTCGCAGGGGTCACGGCGGCCCTGGTGGGTGTGGGCTGTTGGTTCTGCTGTTGGCTGCCCTCGGGGCCGTGTCCCTCTCTGGTCTTGGCTCAATGGCCTGGCGGTCGGAGAGGTGTTTCTTTTTCCTCGCTCCTTGGGTGGACCTTGGCGAGCTGGGGGGGTACGCAGGGTCAGCGGGGGAGCTGACTCGCTGTGGGAGCACTGTTCCTGCAGATATTTTTCTCCCCATCCCTCAACACGCACCTCCGCCCTCTTCATCTTAAATTAATACATGTAGGGAATTTGAGTCTCGGGTGTGCTGCAATGGTTCTACATCTCTGTTGTTCAGAACACCTGGGACTCAATTTTATATACACTTTAGACATTCATTCATAAACTTCTTCATAAAAGTCACATATAGGGAATGGAGTGAGCACATTGTTATGGGTGGCGGGATGGCATCACTCTCACCCCATGCCTGTGCTCACTCAACATTATGCATTTAGACAATTAGGGCTTGGGTTAGAGTTGGAGTGGAGGGGAAACTGGTACAATGCCAGCCTTTGCTCCTTCTCTTTCCTTTTTAAGTACACTTTAGAACAACACTCACCAACAATACATTTGGGGACGGGGGTGTGTGTGTCGGGGTCTTGATTTGTTAATTTCAATTTTATTTATTTATGTATTTATTTATATATATATATTATTTATTTATTTTTCTCTTACCCCCCTGGTTGCCTGGCGGACATTCTGGGGGTGGGCCGTCAGGGGTTGTGCTGGGGTGTGGGGGGGTTCGGGGCCTGCGGGTTTGCCGTGGGCGGGACTGGCAGTGCGCTCCCCCTGGGGCTGCTTGGGCTCGAGTGTCCTGCCCTGTCCTGCCGGCGGGGCGCGGGGTGGGCCGGATCTTGGATGTCTGCTACTCTCCACCCCAGAATGAATGGGCCTACCTCCTGGGTTTGGATGTGGGCTGCCCCATGTAGGGAGCAGGTACATGTCTTGGACCTGGGGGGTATAGAGTGTGCTTCGGGATTATGATTGGAGCGTGTCGTTATTGTTTGTCTTTCTATGACTGAGGGTGAGGATGAGGGTGGGTCTAAATGAGTGTGTCTGTGTATGAATGTTTAAGTGTCAGGCTGGGACTTGGACTGCCCCCTCTCTGATACTTCTAAGGCTACCTAGTGTCGCGCTCCTGCCACGTGGCCCCCTGGTGGGTGTTCCTCTGCCTGCGGGCGTGCTTGGGACCCTCACTATCTGGGGCTGGGCGCTTGGGCGTTGGTCGGCTCGGCCTGGTGGCTGCCTGGCGGGGCTCGGGTCCTCTGGTCCTGTCGGGTCTGGGCCTGAGGGGTGGGCGTCCCCGGTGCCCGAGCGTCGGTGTCCGGCCCTGGGGCTACGTCGGTGCAGCGGGCTCTGGCGGGGGCCTGTGTATTTGTCGCTGTTGACCCCGGGGGGTCATTGTGTGTGGTCCCTGGTGGGGTTCGTCCGGTTCTTCCCCTTGGTCGGATCTGGGGAGTGGACGAGTGGCTCGTCCTGTTCGGGTGGTCCTGGGGACTCTGGGCTCGGGGTCCTTCCTGGGGTCTTGGGCTTTGATCGCCCTTTCGTCTGTCTCGGGCTTTGGGGGGACAGATCTCTGATGCTTCACAATCGCTACTAAATGTTCTATTGGAGGAACCTTATTCACTTATGCATGCTCACAACCACACACAAATGGATGCAGGGATGTATATGTAGATATATGTAGATGGGTATATAAATGAATATAAATATATATGTATGTATACTGTATATATATTTGTAGGTATGGGTATGTTTATATATAGAAATCTAATGCAAGGTCATGAATATTATCAGTCTTTATGCTTGTATGTTTCGTTGCTGTGTTCTGTCATGTGCTTTGCAGGATTGTGGACGGAGGTTTGGTGTGTTTGCCTTGTGCTCTTTTTGTGGATAATTGTTGTTTTGTTGTCTCACTTTCTCTTTTCTTTCTTTCTCTCTATTTAAAAAAAATAAAAAATACATATTGGAGTGAGAGGATGGCTATAAGGTGTGAAGGGAGGCCATCTATAAATGGGGAAAAAAAAAAAAAAAGATACAAGCTTGGTTTAAAATTAATAAATTATCATTAAATTTAGAAAAAACTAATTACATGATATTCAGTAATAAAAAGAAAACTGTTGATGTTCCACTCAAAATTGAGGATGTTGAGATTTGTAGAGTGAATGAGGTGAAGTTTTTGGGTGTTATCATTGATGACAAACTGACATGGAAACAACACATAAATTCTGTAAGAATAAAAATAGCTAAATCGATTGCAGTACTGTACAAAGTCAGAGACCTATTGAATGATAAAGCTCTGTATTTGTTGTATAACACAATCATTGTTCCACACTTAATCTATTGTATTGATGTTTGGGGGAATGCGTGTAAAACAATCACAAAGCCTATTTTTGTATTACAGAAAAGAGCTGTAAGAATTATCACTAGAAAACATTACCGTCATCCATCAAGTACATTATTTTATCAACTGAAGTTATTGAAGTTCCATGATTTGGTAGACTATAATATTTTATCAGTTATGTATAGGGCTCAAAATAATGCATTACCTTTAAATATCCAAATGCATTTTGTTAAAAGACAAAGTTGTTATAATCTTAAGGGGACAGAGATGTTTGTAAAACCACAATTCAGAACTAGTTTGAAGGGACGTTCTACCTCAATCCAGGGAATTAGATTATGGAATGGCTTGGAGAATGTAGTTAAAAATGCCAAGTCAATGTTTACATTTAAGAAAATGATCAAAACGAATGTGTTAAAAAAAATGAAATAGCGTAATGTGTATTGTATTAGTTAAAAAAAGCCAGCCACTAGGGAGCACAAGCCAGTGCATCTCTTGTGCCGGTCCCAAGCCCGGGTAAATGGTGAGGGTTGTGTCAGGAATGGCATCCGACGTAAAACACTTGCCAAAACCATAATGCGAGTTCATCAAAGTGAAACCATACCGGATCGGTCGAGGCCCGGGTTAACAACGTCCGCCACCGGTGCTGTTGACAAACAGGGTGCCGGCGGAAATTGTACTACTGTTAGTCGAAGACGCCGAGGAGGAAAACGTGTCAGGAGACAGAGGGAGAGGAGGAAAGTGAAGAATGTAGGACTGAGGGTTGCAACTCTAAATGTGGGGACAATGACAGGCAAAGGTAGAGAGCTGGCTGACATGATGCAGAGAAGAAAGGTAGATGTTTTATGTGTCCAAGAGACCAAGTGGAAGGGCAGCAAGGCTCGCAGTATTGGAGCAGGGTTCAAACTGTTTTACCATGGTGTGGATAGAAAGAGAAATGGAGTAGGGGTGGTCCTGAAGGAGGAGTTGGCAAAGAATGTAGTAGAGGTGAAGAGAGTGTCAGATAGGGTGATGTGTCTAAAGGTAGAAGTAGAAGGTCTGATGCTAAACATAGTAAGTGGTTATGCTCCACAGGTTGGATGTGATGGGGAGGAGAAAGATAAATTTTGGAAAGATTTGGATGAAGTGATAGAGAGTATTCCCAGGGAGGAAAGAGTGGTGATTGGAGCAGACCTGAATGGACATGTTGGTGAAGGAAACAGAGGGGATGAGGAAGTGATGGGTAGGTTTGGTGTCAAGGAAAGAAACCAGGAAGGACAGATGGTGGTGGATTTTGCCAAGAGAATGGAAATGGCTATAGTCAATACCTATTTCCAAAAGAGGGAGGAACATAGAGTGACCTATAAGAGTGGAGGAAGGAGTACACAGGTCGATTACATTCTGTGTAGAAGAGGAAACCTGAGAGAGATTGGAGACTGTAAGGTTGTAGCAGGGGAGAGCGTGGCCAGACAGCATCGGATGGTTGTGTGTAGAATGACTGTTGTTGCGAAGAAGAGAAAAAGAGTAAAACCAGAGAAGAAGACCAAATGGTGGAAGCTAAAGAAGGAAGAATGTTGTGAGAAATTCAGAGACGAGCTGTTAAAGGCTCTGGGTGGTAAGAAAGAGCTTCCAAGTGACTGGGCTACTACAGCAACAGTAATTAGAGAGACAGGTAGGAAGGTACTTGGTGTGTCATCTGGACAGAGAATAGATGATAAGGAAACCTGGTGGTGGAATAGTGAAGTGCAGGACGCCATTCAAAGAAAGAGATTAGCCAAGAAGAAATATGACAGTGAGAGGACTGAAGAGAGGAGACAGGAATATAAGGAGATGGGACATAGAGCAAAGAGGGAAGTAGCTAAGGCAAAGCAGAGGGCGTACAATGAGTTATATGGGAGACTGGACACTAAAGAGGGCGAGAAGGACTTGTACCGATTGGCAAGACAGAGGGATCAGGCTGGAAAGGATGTGCAGCAGGTTAGGCTTATTAAAGATGGGAATGGGAATGTTCTAACAAGTGAGGAGAGTGTGATGGGAAGATGGAAGGATTACTTTGAGGAGCTAATGAATGAAGAGAATGAAAGAGAAAGAAGAGTGGAGGTAATAGAAACAGAAGAGTGGAGGTAATAGAAACTGTGGACCAGGAAGTGGGAAAGATTAGTGAGGGTGAAGTCCGGAAAGCTCTGAAAAGAATGGTAAATGGTAAATGGAGCTTATTTATATAGCGCTTTCTAGCCCCTGTGAGGAGCCCCAAAGCACTTTACAATACCAGCCATCCACCCATTCATACACACATTCATACACCGGTAGTGGTAGCCTGCCTTGCAAGGCGCCATCCAGACCTACCGGGAGCAACTCGGGGTTAAGTGTCTTGCCCAGGGACACAAAGACACATGGTGGGCGGACGCGGGATTCGAACCTCCAACCTTCCGATCGGGGGTCGACTGCCATTACCACTGTGCCACGGTCGCCCCATTTGGTAGACTATAATATTTTATCAGTTATGTATAGGGCTCAAAATAATGCATTACCTTTAAATATCCAAATGCATTTTGTTAAAAGACAAAGTTGTTATAATCTTAAGGGGACAGAGATGTTTGTAAAACCACAATTCAGAACTAGTTTGAAGGGACGTTCTACCTCAATCCAGGGAATTAGATTATGGAATGGCTTGGAGAATGTAGTTAAAAATGCCAAGTCAATGTTTACATTTAAGAAAATGATCAAAACGAATGTGTTAAAAAAAATGAAATAGCGTAATGTGTATTGTATTAGTTAAAAAAAGCCAGCCACTAGGGAGCACAAGCCAGTGCATCTCTTGTGCCGGTCCCAAGCCCGGGTAAATGGTGAGGGTTGTGTCAGGAATGGCATCCGACGTAAAACACTTGCCAAAACCATAATGCGAGTTCATCAAAGTGAAACCATACCGGATCGGTCGAGGCCCGGGTTAACAACGTCCGCCACCGGTGCTGTTGACAAACAGGGTGCCGGCGGAAATTGTACTACTGTTAGTCGAAGCCCCAAAGCGCTTTACAATACCAGCCATCCACCCATTCATACACACATTCATACACCGGTAGTGGTAGCCTGCCTTGCAAGGCGCATCCAGACCTACCGCCATCCAGACCTACCGGGAGCAACTCGGGGTTAAGTGTCTTGCCCAGGGACACAAAGACACATGGTGGGCGGACGCGGGATTCGAACCTCCAACCTTCCGATCGGGGGTCGACTGCCATTACCACTGTGCCACGGTCGCCCCATTTGGTAGACTATAATATTTTATCAGTTATGTATAGGGCTCAAAATAATGCATTACCTTTAAATATCCAAATGCATTTTGTTAAAAGACAAAGTTGTTATAATCTTAAGGGGACAGAGATGTTTGTAAAACCACAATTCAGAACTAGTTTGAAGGGACGTTCTACCTCAATCCAGGGAATTAGATTATGGAATGGCTTGGAGAATGTAGTTAAAAATGCCAAGTCAATGTTTACATTTAAGAAAATGATCAAAACGAATGTGTTAAAAAAAATGAAATAGCGTAATGTGTATTGTATTAGTTAAAAAAAGCCAGCCACTAGGGAGCACAAGCCAGTGCATCTCTTGTGCCGGTCCCAAGCCCGGGTAAATGGTGAGGGTTGTGTCAGGAATGGCATCCGACGTAAAACACTTGCCAAAACCATAATGCGAGTTCATCAAAGTGAAACCATACCGGATCGGTCGAGGCCTGGGTTAACAACGTCCGCCACCGGTGCTGTTGACAAACAGGGTGCCGGCGGAAATTGTACTACTGTTAGTCGAAGACGCCTGAAAAGAATGGTAAATCAGGCTCTGAAAAGAATGGTAAATGGAGCTTATTTATATAGCGCTTTCTAGCCCCACTGTGAGGAGCCCCAAAGCGCTTTACAATACCAGCCATCCACCCATTCATACACACATTCATACACCGGTAGTGGTAGCCTGCCTTGCAAGGCGCCATCCAGACCTACCGGGAGCAACTCGGGGTTAAGTGTCTTGCCCAGGGACACAAAGACACATGGTGGGCGGACGCGGGATTCGAACCTCCAACCTTCCGATCGGGGGTCGACTGCCATTACCACTGTGCCACGGTCGCCCCATTTGGTAGACTATAATATTTTATCAGTTATGTATAGGGCTCAAAATAATGCATTACCTTTAAATATCCAAATGCATTTTGTTAAAAGACAAAGTTGTTATAATCTTAAGGGGACAGAGATGTTTGTAAAACCACAATTCAGAACTAGTTTGAAGGGACGTTCTACCTCAATCCAGGGAATTAGATTATGGAATGGCTTGGAGAATGTAGTTAAAAATGCCAAGTCAATGTTTACATTTAAGAAAATGATCAAAACGAATGTGTTAAAAAAAATGAAATGAAAAGAATGAAGAAGGGGAAGGCAGTAGGACCTGATGACATACCAGTGGAGGTTTGGAAATGTCTTGGAGAGATGGCAGTGAGGTTTTTGACTCAAATATTTAATGGAATATTTGAGGGTGAGAAAATGCCTGAAGAATGGAGAAGAAGTGTGCTGGTTCCCATTTTTAAGAACAAGGGTGATGTACAGAGTTGTAGCAACTACAGGGGAATTAAGTTGATGAGCCACACAATGAAGATCTGGGAGAGAGTTGTGGAAGCAAGACTTAGACAAGATGTGACTATCTGTGAGCAGCAGTATGGTTTCATGCCAAGAAAGAGCACCACAGATGCCATCTTTGCTTTGAGGATGTTGATAGAGAAGTACAGAGAGGGTCAGAAAGAACTCCATTGTGTGTTTGTGGATTTAGAAAAAGCATATGACAGGGTACCAAGAGAAGAGGTGTGGTATTGCATGAGGAAATCTGGAGTGGCAGAAAAGTATGTTAGACTGGTACAGGACATGTATGAGGACAGCAGGACAGTGGTGAGATGTGCTGTAGGAGTGACAGATAGCTTCAAGGTGGAGGTGGGATTGCATCAAGGATCGGCTCTGAGCCCCTTCTTGTTTGCTCTGGTGATGGACCGACTAACAGATGAGGTCAGGCAGGAATCCCCATGGACTATGATGTTTGCAGATGACATTGTGATCTGTGGTGAGAACAGGGAACAAGTGGAAGAGAACTTGGAGAGGTGGAGGTATGCTCTTGAAAGAAGAGGAATGAAAGTCAGTCGTAGTAAGACAGAGTACATGTGTGTGAATGAGAGGGAGGCCAGTGGAACAGTGAGGCTACAAGGAGCAGAGGTCACAAAGGTGCAGGACTTCAAGTACTTGGGGTCCACTGTCCAGGAAAATGGGGAATGTGGTAAAGAGGTGAAAAAGAGAGTCCAGGCAGGATGGAGTGGATGGAGAAAAGTTTCAGGAGTGATTTGTGACAAAAAGGTGTCAGCAAAGGTCAAAGGAAAAGTTTACAAGACAGTGGTGAGACCAGCTATGTTGTATGGTCTGGAGACAGTGGCATTGACAAAAAGACAGGAGAAAGAACTGGAAGTGGCAGAAATGAAGATGCTGAGGTTCTCCTTAGGAGTGACAAGGATGGATAAGATCAGGAATGAGATCATCAGAGGTACAGCACATGTTGAACAACTGGGAGATAAAGTTAGGGAGGCCAGACTGAGATGGTTTGGACATGTCCAGAGGAGGGACAGTGGGTATATTGGTAGAAGGATGT